>JASAMV010001737.1:0-103987 GCA_030248065.1 Rhynchonema sp. JSB1_4 | reverse complement strand
CACGAGGAGGCCGAATTTGAGCTCAGTTAAGTCGATCCGGTCGGACGGTCACGACGCCGGCATCCCCGTGGTCGAAAACATGAATATCGGCGTGAATCGGCCAACATTTTGACCATTTCGAATAAAATCGCCAGTATCGGGACCTCGATGACCCCGATGGCGTCGTGACCGTCGACCCTATCACTTAACTGAGTCCAAATTTCGCATCCCCGTGGTCGAAAACATCAATATCGGCGTGAATCGGCCAACATTTTGACCATTTGGAATAAAATCGCCAGTATCGGGACCTCGATGACTCCGATGGCGTCGTGACCGTCGACCCGATCACTTAACTGAGCTCAAATTCGGCATCCTCGTGGTTGAAAACATCAATATCGGCGTGAATCGGCCAACATTTTGACCATTTCGAACGAAATCGCCAGTATCGGGACCTCGATGACCCCGACGGCGTCGTAACCGTTGACCGGATTACTTAAATGAGTTCAAATTCGGCATCTTCGTGGTCGAAAACATCAATATCGGCATGAATCGGCCAACATTTTGATCATTTCGAACAAAATCGCCGGTATCGGGACCTCGATAACCCCGACGGCGTCGTGACCGTTGACCGGATGACTTAACTGAGTTCAAATTCGGCATCCTCGTGGTCGAAAACATCAATATCGGCGTGAATCGGCCAACATTTTGACCATTTCGAATAAAATCGCCAGTATCGGGACCTCGATGACCCCGACGGCGTCATGACCGTCGTCCCGATCACTTAACTGAGCTCAAATTCGGAATCCTCGTGGTCGAAAACATCAATATCGGCGTGAATCGGCCAACATTTTGATCATTTCGAACAAAATCGCCGGTATCGGGACCTCGATAACCCCGACGGCGTCGTGACCGTTGACCGGATGACTTAACTGAGTTAAAAATCGGTATCCTCGTGGTCGAAAACACCAATATCGGCGTCAATCGGCAAACATTTTGACCATTTCGAATAAAATCGCCAGTATCGGGACCTCGATGACCCCGACGGCGTCGTGACCGTCGACCCGATCACTTAACTGAGCTCAAATTCGGCATCCTCGTGGTCGAAAACATCAATATCGGCGTTAATCGTCTAACATTTTGACCATTTCGAATAAAATCGCCTGTATCGGGACCTCGACGACCCCGATAGCGTCGTGACCGTCGACCCGATCACTTAACCGAGTCCAAATTCGGCATCCTCGTGGTCGAAAACATCAATATCGGCGTGAATCGGCCTACATTTTGACCATTTCGAATAAAATCGCCAGTATCGGGACCTCGACGACCCCGATAGCGTCGTGGCCGTCGACCCGATCACTTAACCGAGTCCAAATTCGGCATCCTCGTGGTCGAAAACATCAATATCGGCGTGAATCGGCCAACATTTTGACCATTTCGAATAAAATCGCCAGTATCGGGACCTCGATGACCCCGACGGCGTCGTGACCGTCGACCCGATCACTTAACTGAGCTCAAAATCGGTATCCTCGTGGTCGAAAACATCAATATCGGCGTGAATCGGCCAACATTTTGACCATTTCGAATAAAATCGCCAGTATCGGGACCTCGATGACCCCGACGGCGTCGTGACCGTCGTCCCGATCACTTAACTGAGCTCAAATTCGGCATCCTCGTGGTCGAAAACATCAATATCGGCGTGAATCGGCCAGCATTTTGACCATTTCGAATAAAATCGCCAGTAGCGGGACCTCGATAACCCCGACGGCGTCGTGACCGTTGACCGGATGACTTAACTGAGTTCAAATTCGGCATCCTCGTGGTCGAAAACATCAATATCGGTGTGAATCGGCCAACAGTTTGACCATTTCGAATAAAATCGCCAGTATCGGGACCTCGATGACCCCGACGGCGTCGTGACCGTCGTCCCGATCACTTAACTGAGCTCAAATTCGGCATCCTCGTGGTCGAAAACATCAATATCGGCGTGAATCGGCCAACATTTTGACCATTTCGAATAAAATCGCCAGTATCGGGACCTCGATGACCCCGACGGCGTCGTGACCGTCGTCCCGATCACTTAACCGAGTCCATATTCGGCGTCCCCGTGGTCGAAAACATCAATATCGGCGTGAATCGGCCAACATTTTGACCATTTCGAATAAAATCGCCAGTATAGGGACCTCGATGTCCCCGATGGCGTCGTGACCGATGATCACGGTGGTCATATATCTAATAAGTTTGAACACATTTGAGTGCGCAAGGAACAAGTTTGAGTCATACTCAAATGTTATAAGAACAAGTTTGAGTACGTTTGAGTACATTTGTATGCACTCAAACTTCAAATGTGTACGGAATCCCTGTGAGTGGCGCGGTACAGTGCGCCATGGGTATCCATACGAGTGGGTACCTGGCCGGTTTGCACGAATCCCACGTGGCGTAGTATGTAGGTGCCTGAATATATGGCAGCCCGAAACCATGTCGGGGGTGGTAGATGTATACTATCCCAGGGTTGTGCTTGTACACAGACAAAAGCAGCTTTGCGAGGAAAGCTGATCAAAGAACCATAATAAGGAACATACGTATTTGACTGGCTAACTCAACATTGCTCCGTGTGTTATATGAATATCACATTCCCAGTAAGAATCGGTCATTTGATCTTATAGGACACTGAGCTTATCGTAGCAATAAACGTATCGGTTTGTTACAAGTTTGTGCTCAAAGCTCTCCATTCTCACGCTGCAGGAGGAATACCTGAATCAAGGCATTGCGTGGACTAATATCGAGTATACCGACAACACCGAATGTCTGCAATTGGTGCATAGTCGACCGTATGGTCTGTTCTCGCTGATTGACGAGGAATCTAGCATCGCCAAAGGCACCGATGAATCGCTGCTGCAGAAACTGAACGAATTCCACAAAAGTAACGAATATTATGAGGTGCCGCAGAAGAAGGAGATGGCCTTCATCATTGCGCACTATGCCGGCAAAGTCAAGTACCAAGTGGCGGTGAGTTAGATTGGGAATTGAGCGTGGTGCTTTGACACCGTTACAGTCCGGCAGGCTGGCAGGTCGCGTCGAGACCTCAACGTGGTGTTTTGCCATATGTGTGCTATTCGGTAATGTTTCGAGGTGAATTCGATCAGCTACCGTTTGTATGTACAGCATGGCAGTTTAATCATTTTCCACAGTTTGCTTAGCGCGGGTTGAAACATCAAGCTTGGATGCCTGTCACTGGCTGCCACATGTGTTGTCCACTGGTGAATTCAGGTAGATGTTTCACCGGAAGTACACAAGTGGCTATCCTAAACTGTTGGGAAAAGATAAACAGCCATACTGTATGTATTGGTCGCACAATGACCATATAAGAATTCGTCAAAATCAATCCTGATTTTCACGTTCAGTCACTCTTAACCACTGTGCTATTTGTGATTCTCACAAAACATTTTCAGCTGAAAATAATCTAGCAGATCAACCACGTTGCCGCAGGTCTGAAACATTCTCTTTACTACACGCTTTGTGTGCGATCACGCAACGCAACGTCACCACACCGTCACTTTCCCTCTTTACGATTCAGGAAAAAAATTTGACCAATTCTTATAAAGTCATTGTGCAACCAATATCTAGTTGCTCTCAAATCTCACAAACAGCTTTTACCGACACTGGTCGAAATGCAAGACAATGGTCCCATGAGAGATCACCAAACCTGGGCAATGACTCTGATAACACATACCACACCGCTGGCATAAAGCAATCATGAAACCACCAAAAATGAAACATCATTCGGGTTCATAGGGTTTCCGCGAGAAGAACAAAGATCTGATGCGACAAGATGTGGTCAACGCGCTCAAAAACAGCAAATCAGCGTTTGTGCGCGAGCTGGTGTGCAGCGACCCCGTGGCCGTATTCCGTTGGGCCGTTGTCCGCGCATCGTTCAGGGCATTGTCCGCGTTCAAAAGTGCTGCTGCCGATCCCATCAATCGATCCGGTCAGTTGGCAATGGCTACATTGGCCTGTGAAACATCATTGTCACACTGCTTGTCCGCGACCACTTGCAGAAACGGATGGATTATTAGCTGCAGGCCAACTCGTGTAATTAAGAGTGTCCTTCAGGGAAAGGTCGCGTGGTTTGCAAGCCCAAACCAGTCCCCATCATTGCCTATAAGTCAAGTACTCCGCCACCAGGTATCCTTCATTTGGGCAACGAACTTGTGCGATTTTGTTCACAGGGACAATCTTGGTTCTTAACCTCAGTGCGTTCTTTTCTGGGTGCCTGTCATGTTGGGTTGGTTCATACTGCTTGTTTTCCGAAACTCTTGCTTTGATGGGGTTCGATGGGTCGACATACTGCGCCTAATTTCAACCATTCTTATTTGATGGATTTTAACGATTTTAGCAGAGATCTAATTTGATCTAATTTGAATTCGAATACTTTGATTTAATAATATGCAATGATATATTATTAAACACGTTTGTAAAAAAGAACATTGGACTGATTGCAGGTAGTATCGAGAGTCTATCAGCCCTGGACGCCAAAGCGGCGCAGCAAAAACGTCGCAACTCCGAATCTCAGTTGAACTTGTTCTTTCGCGGCGAGATTAAGACCGACACTTTTCCGAGCTTCGTTGACACATCGGTCTTCTCGACTATTGTCGATCAATTCAAGTACACTTTGTTCAATTGTTTCCGCAGTGAAAATTTGCAATTTGAAAACTACGAATGTGATTTCCAGGAAAAAGACACCGAAACCGAAGGAAGACCTACGACCGGTGAAAGGCCTGCAGGCCCTCAAGGCACTGACAAGCAAGCGGCCTCAATCGGCGTTTGCTAAGAAACAGCAGTCGGTTGGGGCACAGTTCCAGAGTTCACTGAATCGCTTAATGGATACCCTGGCTAACGCAACGCCATACTTCATCCGATGTATTAAGTCGAACAATGACAAGGTCTGTTTAGTTAGTTGAAAAACTTTTTTATCCGGAAAATAGTTGTTTTGTGATTTCAGATTGCGTGCTCGTTTGATGAGGACATTATCCTGCGGCAGCTGCGCTACACAGGCATGCTGGAAACAGTCAGAATCAGACGTGCCGGCTATAGTGTCCGGATTACCTATGAGGTGACAAGAAGATAATAAAAACACCAATGTTCTAATTAGTTAGAAATTTTCCCGTTCAAAATGAACGCTGCATAATTACAGGAATTCGCACACCAATACCGAATCCTGCTGCGTCACGGTCGTGAAAGCAGCAGGGAACACATTGAGGAGTTCATACAAGAGCACGAATACGTTGAGAAGGCCAATGTGCAATTCGGATATACAAAGGTTTATTTTCTTAAATTCTTATTTCATGATTTATTCAAAAAATTGATTTACTTAAATTTAATACGTAAAAATTTAACAATTTTTAATATATGCTAAAATTATAAACTAAAATATCGAATACTTTCAAGTTTCGCTCCAGATTTTCATGCGTGACGCCGAGAAGCTGCTGATCGACGACCAGTTGCACCGAGTGATCATGCAACACATCTACAGGCTGCAGGGCTGGTTCAGGACGTGCATTGCCAGGAAGAGATTCGTTAAGACAAAGAACGGGGTGATCAAAATTCAGGTATGGAAGCTAATTTTTTGTCTATGTATCGGAAACTTCGTATATCACTTTCCTGTGAACCGCATTCAAATATCGACCTTGTACTGTATGTACGGGTACATGCACAGCTTGGTTCCGGAGCGTGAGTTTGTTGATCTTAGAGCGAGCTTAGGTTGAATCCGGAAACCGGAATCCGCCAGAAATGTTTTGTATTTTTGCATGCAAATTATTTCCGGGTTCCGGATTCCGGATTTAACCTTAGTTCGCCCACGCATGTGTGTCTTTCAACGTGATGCTCAGACCACAATTAGTAGCCGGTGTGGGATTGGGTTGGATATGCATTGAATCACACTTTTATACCCGCCAATATTCCATGAAACATCATCAACGAACCGTCGTTTGCAGGCGGCCGTTCGCGGTATGCTCGTTCGACAGCATCTGCGTGACGAGGCACTAGCAGCGTTGTGCATCCAGACGTATTGGAGGTCGCACAATCTGCGGCAGAGCTACAAACAGCTGAGGTATCTCACCATCGGACTGCAGGCCATCTGCAGGGGCTGGCTGGTCCGGCAAAGGTGCGTACATGTACCATAAATTGGATAATATGACCAAAACATCGAGTATAATGAATGGTATGATAAAAAAAATCAGCAAAAAAAACAGATTAGCATAAAAAACGTACAGATTTCGCAACGAACGCGACGGTTACGCCGTGAAGCTGGGTATCATTCGTGGGTCGAGCGCCAAACTGTTCCAAATCCAACAGTTCTTCCACGCATTCGAACTGCCCTCATTCGACATCAAATGCATCGATTCGCTCAAAGAAGATGAGAATGAAACAGGCATAAATGAAGAAAATGAAGAGATGATCAAATCAGATGAACTGGATCAATTGGATCTCAAGCCATTCAATCATTTGGACACCAACGACTTTGAGGATGATGATGAGTAAGTCGCTCGCTTTTATAGTATATCTGAAACATCATCAGTTGACAGCGAATGGCTGTGTGATTGATTCTGAGACAACATTCACAGAGCAAAGAAAGCCGAAAAGACCAAGTGAGTTTTCGTGCGCTCTTGCTTTTTTCTTGAAACGCCCATCTGGATCTGTTCATTCAAAATTACCGTCTGCTTACGTACTTGTGTCCATCTGGTACCAATATGTTGTTTTCTTCTATCCCTGCTAAAAGAACAAGTCTAGACAAGGCTCCGACTTGTTCAATGTGTTATCTGAAGTTCAAAGTCAAGTTCCCTGTCTGGTGTGGGTCAATGTATCTTGGTTTTCTTTTCCGTTGATTAATTTGAAATTTTCCCCGAGTCAAGTTGTATTCATCGTGTTCAATCCCAATTGAGAATGCCCCTGATCCGAAATCTATACCATTTGAATCCGATCATCGAAATCTATGATCTTCTGCGCAGGTTGACGTCCGATATCGACGAGGAAGGGCCGAATGCCGAATTTTCGTTTGTGCTCGAAGATCAGAAACTCAAACTGATCGGGTGAGAACTCGCAAATTTTATTATTTTGAAAAAACTTTAAACCAAGGAAACAAATTGCCATCGAAACTCAACCGGGTTCGTTCTTTATCCAGCAGGACCACCGTTGATGATTCGGCGTTGGATAAGCACCGAAGACGACAGTCACTCGCTGCGCAGCCGAGCAAGGTTGGGCAAATACCGATCGTCAATGTGATCTAAAACCAATAACAATAACACGAAATATGTAAGCTACGATAACTAAAAAATTCCAGTTGGAAATTCGCATGTTGCGTCGAGCTGCAAGCACCGAGAACGAAATCCCACGAATCGCACAAAACGAGGACGAGAGTCAGAGTCCGAAACTCTCCTCACCGCCGGTCGGTTATTTCTGGAGCCCCAGCATCTGTTGTCCTGAATAACATGTGCTTATCCGAATACCTTTGCCTTGCTTGCAGATCCTGTTGGAACGAGCGGCAATGAAGAAACGATCCGGGTTCTTCCGCGCCACGCAACACTTGAAAGCATTCCTGACAAGTCGGTGTTTCTTGCAAATTAAACAAATATAAATGTGTTTTTTCATAAAACGGCCTTTTTTCTAGATTATTCGAGTCGCAAGTCGGACAGTTTGCGAGACTCGGACGACGAAGAGCTGATCAGCTACAAATCAACGACATCGCCACCAAGTGGCAGCAAGCCAGAACATGCCGTCGTTGCCAAACAATCACGTTCGTGCCGTTTCTTTAACATTTGGGTGAATTATGCGGTTGTCGAAAGGTAATCAGTGTTCCTGCTCAGTCAACTTTTTCTCTGGTCATTGAACTTCGGTCCCGTCCCTCGCCGGCGATTTCACCGGCACACTGTGCTTGCTGGACTTACTGCCTCTAAATTCTGCGAAACCTTTTATCAGACAAAACAACTTTTATGCACAGATCTCGAAATAAGTTTTAAAGTAAAAAATTAAAGTTCACAATGCCCTGGTCAATGAAAGTCCAAGGTCATTGTCATTGAAAATCTTCCCGTTTTCCAGCGCGTCCCCTATTCCCAGGCGTGGTCGGTTACTCCCTCGAATCCTCCGAGTCCACCGTCATTACCCACACACTCAAACTCACTCGTATACATCGAACGGAGAAATGCGCGCTCTGCGGGCGAAACATCAGCGGGTTCTTCATGCAAGGCTACAAATGCTCAAGTGGGTGTTTAAGTTGTGTGCTGTCAAAGTTGGTGATCGGATCTGCCCTGCCGCTCCCCTCCATACCACCGCTAGGTTGTCCAGATCTAAAATGAACTTGCGGCAACGGCACGTTTTTCAACATCTATACTACTAAAACACGAAGACGTATGTATGTATGCATGTATGTATGTATATGTGTGTTTGTGGCCCCCTCCCTCGGAAGGGCGGACGGGTCAATTTTCACGGGTAGCTTTGGGTATGCTAACGGGTCTTCGGGGGGGGGGGGGCACGGCACGGGCGCGGCGCTGTAGCCGGGCCGTAGGCACGGGTCCCGACTAGTCCTCAACAAAAAACCGATTCCATCATTAAGATTTGATACCGGTTTTTAATACATATTTTCTTGTGTAAACATAAAATTTGTTTTTCAGTCTGCAAGCTGTGCTTTCACAAAGAATGTCACCAATTCGCGTGTCGTCTGCCGTGCATGGTGCCGAGTCCGAGCGGGACGCGATCCCTGTCGCCGCGCAGTCCACCGCCGATCACAAGTCGGTGCCAAAATTCGTTTAGTCGGTCAACGAAAGCGCACATTCTTTCTGTATGGGGCTGAGTGTATACAAAGGGAGATGATTATGTAATATCAGGCACAAAATCATTGTAAATCATAGACCTGTTGTCAGGCACCGAGTCATCGGTGCCTGACCACTCAGTAATCCAAGATGTTGCGAAATATGCCGCGAAACACAATGCACCCAATCAATTCAGACCGCCGTCCGTGGGACGTGTCGAGTTTCGGCAGTTTCATGCGCTCACCCAAATCGTCATTCAGCCATTCAGTGCGCACACTCGCGCAGGGCAGCTTCAGGTTCGCTCGTCTCACAATGCGTGTTCGCTTTGTTGTCCAATGCAGCCTTTATATTTTTGGTTGCCCGTTTCGACACTTGGTTTACCAGACCTGCAAGCCATTGAAACATCACCTTCGTTGTTTACAGTCTCACGCGAACGCAACAGCAGACGGATCCGGCCGATTCGGTCGTTGCGACGCTTGACGATCTGCGAGCCTTCAGTGTGTTTATTTTCCAAAAAGTACGTGGCGGTTGTTTGTTGCAAAACAATAAAGGCCCAACTATACTTCGTTCTCTGACGCAACAAGAACAAGAAATTCGTGTTCTTGCTTCAACCTGTTTCGTAGTGCCTTTATACTTGCCTGAGAACACGCAACGTGAAACAGCCAAAAAAGTATAAACGCGTTCGTGGCGAAACACGACGAAACACCCAAATCCTGTTCTCAAGAGAACAAATAACAGAGTTTGAAATTTTTCAACTTTGTGATTGTTCTTTGGTCATTTTCTCTGTCGTCAAGCGCAATCAGTGCTGTTTGTGACATTTGTTGATGGTACTTGAGTGATTGAAGTGGAAAAAGAAAGAAAAAATAAAAAAAACTTCAGAAAATGACAAATGAGTACTGGCCCCAGGGCGGTCTCGAACCAGTGGTGGACCGGTGTGTTTGGGCTGGCGAGCTAACGCACTTCCACCACAACACTGGACCGTGGTTATCAAGCCCGCTAACCCATTATAAGAACCAATTGAGTGCTGCTAATGCGGTGCTGATAACGTTATGCTGTGCGTTATGCGCACGTGTGTGTGTGTGTGTGTGTGTGTGTGTGTGTGTGTGTGTGTGTGTGTGTGTGTGTGTGTGTGTGTGTGTGTGTGTGTGTGTGTGTGTGTGTGTGTGTGTGTGTGTGTGTGTGTGTGTGTGTGTGTGTGTGTGTGTGTGTGTGTGTGTGTGTGTGTGTGTGTGTGTGTGTGTGTGTGTGTGTGTGTGTGTGTGTGTGTGTGTGTGTGTGTGTGTGTGTGTGTGTGTGTGTGTGTGTGTGTGTGTGTGTGTGTGTGTGTGTGTGTGTGTGTGTGTGTGTGTGTGTGTGTGTGTGTGTGTGTGTGTGTGTGTGTGTGTGTGTGTGTGTGTTGTGCACTGTGTTATGTGTGGTGGGCGGATAACGTATTATGTTGCCTGACACAGCAAGTTGACAACCCGGTCGCGTCCATCAGATGGTGGAGGCATAACACACCAATTTTTAACGAGCTTTTTGGACAAATAACTTCTTTGTTTATCAAGCAGTGTCTCCGATAAATCGTTGCTTTTTGAGCCACCCTACGTCTCATGCCCCGTCCCTGACCTAAAAGAGCCGTCATTGGTCCCAACCAAGTGCTGATTATTAGTGAACGGTGCTCCACACACATTATTATTTTTTTGCTGCTTTTTAACGTTACTTTTGGTCGCCACACCTCTCCGATAAGCGTGCAGCAGCGCTCCCTAAATCTCTGGGGGCAACTGGGGCTTCATAAAAATTTGAATTTTTTCTTTCATAGCGTTTGTTTCGTCCCGGAACATGGAAGAACAATGTTCCCTCATGAAACAACGCAACAAGCGGCAACAGTTAAGAACAAAGAACAAGCCGCAACTCAGTTCTAGCTTGTTCTTGTTCCATCAAGTTCTTGATGTTCTTTTGTTCTTTGTTGCGTCAGAGAACGAAGTATAGTTGGGCCTTAAACTTTGAAAAAAAAACACAATTGCATATCCTTGATTTCGTTTCTATGATTGTTGCTTACTTGTGGCTGTGCATAATCGAATGAACCTTATTCTCATATAGCAAACCGAACTCGCCAACAAAGCCAAGAAGGAACGAGATACGATGGTGGATGCGATATTCAAAATGGCGCTCAGAGAGTTCCACGGCGAACTGATCAGCTATGAAGCGACGTTGAAGGTATACGTTTAAAGTACGTTTTAAGTATTTCAGAAAAAATAAATGAAATAAGCTTGTTTCGCATTCGAGGACGAGAACAACGGCATTCGTTATCACGACCTGATCACGTGCTTCGAGGGTTCGCTGAGTAAAGTGTGCATTTCGGAACAAATCAATTTCCCGCTGCCGCTGGGCACGAATGCGTTCAGAGGGTTCCTCAATGAATTCGTCCATCAACAGAGCAAGCGCAAATCGGCCAGGAAGAAGTTGGGCCGATCGGTGAGGAAGAAACGAAGAAAGTCGGATGTGACTGTGGTGCGTAAACCCGTTCATTATTAGAGGCGTTTTCTGTTTTGCTGTCTCGGTCAAAGGGAAGTTGTGCAGAATATTTCATGTTTATTTTGACCAGCGTAAAGGCCATCAACAAGTGAGGTAAACATGACGCATGCATTGCAGGTGCACCTGTCGCATCGATTCAGCGCCGACATAGTCCATGTGCCGACATTCTGCGAGGTGTGCAATCTGTTCATGTGGCATTCGGAGAAGATCTTCATCTGTCAGGGCTGTCGCATCAGTTGTCACAAGAAATGCCACTCGAAACTGACGCAGACTTGTGAGAAGGCCGGCAGTGATCATATGGTTAGTTGCATATGGTGAATTTGTTGTCATGCGTTGTAGCACAACACGTGGTATGAGTGTGCAGTTAGCTCACTATGTGGGCCGAGAAGCTGCGTGTGGTACAGAGATGCCAACTGTGTTAGTGACACAAAAAAGCTACGATGCATCTCCCTGGTTCGTATATCGCGTGCTCGTAGGTACTGCCACGCTATGTTTTAACATTGGCCATTGATGGACAAAATTATTGTATCAATTTGGTCGGTGGAACATCAGCGCCAGCCTTGTTACAGACTCAAGGCTGTCGCGTGTTCGGCGTTGAGCTAAGTGCACTGGTTGATGAGGACCATCCGGTGCCGATTGTGCTCGAGAATATGTTGTTGAGCATTGAATTGAGGGGCCTCTTTGTCGAGGGCATATATCGAAAGTCGGGCTCGATCGTGCAGGTGAAACAAATGCGACGATTGATCGAGGCCGCGTCCGGTTTGTGTGATCATTTTGGTCCGACCAATTCTTGGTGATCGGATGATTTTTTCAACAAAACATACGTAATCAACAGATTTATTGATGTCATTTATTTTAAACTTGTCAACGTGACCGCTAACAAGCAATGTTAGCGCAGATATAAAACAATGGCGTCAGTATCTTATGAAATAAAAAAATGAACTGAAGTGACATATGTATAATCACAGCAAGGTTCAACGTTCAACCCAATCCAATCACCGTCTTTGAAACAAACCCAATTAATATTCTCTCGGTGAATCTAGTGTTCAACAGTCATCTAATACATGTCAGATTCGACCAAGCTGCGTTTCGACGAGCCACAAGTTCACGTGCTAACAGCGCTGGTCAAACAGATCTTCCGTGAATGCCCCGAGCCATTAATGACCTACGATTTGTATGAGAACTTTCTTAACGTTTCAGGTTCGTCTTGTTGTGAATTGAGCTTATTTTTCGAGAAAATACACTTCCGATCCATTCTTTAACGGAATTTCAGAGGTCGACCAACCAGTCGAACGTCTGCGCTGTCTGTACGTAATGATCGAGCTGCTGCCCAAAGCACACAAGGCAGTACTGGACAGGTTGATGTACCATTTGGCCAGAATAGCGCACCAAGAGGAGGTCAATCGAATGAATGCCGCAAATTTGGCCACCATCTTTGCGCCATGTCTGTTACGACGACATCAAACCGTGCACGCACAGGAACAGCTACAGGATGTGAACAGACAGGCCATGTGAGTGTGCTGCTTGAATGATGATGTTTCATGCTGTACAATGTATCATATTTATTGTGAGACTGATTGTACGCTTCATTCGCGACGTGAACCTAAGTAATCCGACACACGCTCGTATTTGCAGATGTATCGAGGCGCTGATTGAGGAGAAACTTCGGCAGTACAGAAGCACAATGCAGGAGATTGTTGAACTCGAGCAAGCCACCGAGAAGGTTGATAACTAATAGACATAGGAAAATACATTTCCCAGGAAAATATATACAGTTTTGGAACACCTTTCAAATGATCTCCCTGATCCGCAAGCACGCGCATTTAAGTATGTTGCAGCAGCGGTCAACAACAGTGATTGTCAGTTGGGCTGCGTGTGATCAGATCAGGCTATACGTTTGCCAGTCCAAAAGTATTGTCACAGTACATACTGCGGATGAAATCTCATCGTTCACCTCCAAATGTTTCAATATTCAGGTGACTGAGAATCTGCGCAAGATCGACGACCACGTGAGCAAACAGGAGGCCGAGGGTGCCGGCAGTGAGCAACCGTCAACCGACAAGCCATCAATGCAACAGACCAGGCAGCTGTTTGTCGAACAGTTGGAGTTCCTCGACAAAGAAAAGTTCGTGCTTTCATGCTGGCTGGTTGATCTTTCACAGCTACTGTATCATTGCCGGTGTCAATCTTGGTTGTCGCATTTGTCTGCTTGGTTTCACACATGACACTTGTTAGAACTGAGGACACTAGGTAGAAATGATTGATGACAGTGCATTTTGGACCAACGAATGTTGTGTCTTGACAAGAGGTTGACATGCACGGTGCGGTCGAATTGTGACATTAGTCATTTTAAACAAATGCTTGATAAAACTAAGACGTGGTCATCTAAGGCAGATCCGATCCGATCACCACGTTTGACACTGGTCTATTTTTTCTAGCCTAGACCTACAGTATATAGATAAAAGTTGCATTCATTTATAAATTACCGATTCCAACCTGACAGGGATCGTCTAATCGAGGACCTGCCCCCTCTTGCCCCAGTTGCATCGAGTGAGGAGGATGTGAGCACGTCGACTGATGAGACAACACCGTTGAGCAGTAGGAAACACAAGAAGGCCGCCGCCAATCTCAGCGCTCAGACATCCACCGGTTCGTTTGCATTGCTGTTGCAGATTATCGGTTGTCGATCTTTGACAATTGTATTCTTTAATTCAACGTCTAACGTAGTACAAATCCCTGGTATAAACATGGGGCGTGCATTGCAGATGGTAAGTACATACAGTACATGTATCGACGCTGGACAGTAGTATTTTCAATTTGTGTGTGTGTTACAGTGGCTGACGTTTCGTCATGCAGTTTCTCGGCCGCTATGGTACATTGTAGTCCACTAAATTCCGCCACCACGTGCTGTGCCTCCATATGCTACAAAACGTGACATGGACATACTGTATTTTCCAAACCTAATGTTTCAGTGGGCGACGAGTACGCCATTGATTTCAACATCCCCCCGTTGTTCTCCAATCTGAAACATCTGACAAAATGGCGCGCCACTCGTTCCAAACAACAACGCCGGCCGACAGTGCGATTCCTGCGAACAGTGCTCACCAATCGATTCTATCTTTGATCAGACCCATTCGATTGTCAACGACACAACACTCTGTTAATCATCACTCTCTCGCGAGCTTCCCGATGTTTCAATGTCAATGTATTGTATTTTTTCTACTTATTTATTTATTTATTATTCTACCCCTTTTTTCGTTGTCTGATGCACGCAATGTGATATGTATTGCTCGACGCTTTCTATGTTTTTGTTCTGTTGTTTGTTCCTTAGATAGAGTATTCATTTATTTATTGTTTCCTGAAACTATATTACTGTCAACGTTGTTGAATTTCTGGTGCTATTTGTATAGTTTTCAACCCGTCTATGTCTTTTTATAAAAATCTCACTTTGATTTGGCCATTTTTTGGATCTTGGTACAGACGCTCTAAGCTTCAACAAATTACATGTTGAGAAATTACATGTATATACTGTAGCATGGACCCAGCTGCAGTGTTAGATTTATACCGAGTTAACGTACTCACAGTGTCTGAAAATCAATCATCATATCAAAAAACAATAGTCATAATAATGAAGAGACAAAATAAAATATCTAAATGAAAAAACAAACGCTTATAAAGAATTTTAGCACCACTCAAAATAAATATTTTGTCATCAGCACGATATTCCACAAACTGATTTTCGTATAAAGACCTATCGCACAGAAATCCGCGAAGCATAACTTTGAATATATAATTCACTTTCTGAACGATAGAATTCATTTTTACAAATACAAAGAGCGGTAGCACAATGGTATGCCCAAATTATTGAGCGCTGCTATTGTGTCCAGGCTCTCAGACTCAAAGATCGCACAATATACGCAAATCACAAATCAATTCACTGTTTTTCTTTTAACGCAACGGAACAAAAAACGTGCAACGTGAAACGGCATGCGTAAATCAATCATTAGGATTCAATAGTGGTTTTGTGTTTTTTTGAATAAACTCAGAGCAAAAGAGCAACAGAGATGAAAAAAAGATTAAGAAGAGCAGAAAAATAAACAAGGAAGATGGTAAGACGAGAACACAAACGGACATCAGAAGATTGTCGAGCAATCAAATTTTTCTGACAAATAGAAATAAAGAGAAAACGAGATATTTCAAATAACAAAAACCCAAGCCGCTGTTGCGATCTGGGTCTGACCGTCGTCAAACTGTGCATGATCGGCATCTTCTTCACGCTCATCGCGGGCACAAGTGGTTGGGTTGAGTGTAGAAAAATCGTAGCGCTAATAGCCAAACTATACTTCGTTCTCTGCGATGGATTGGCCCACAAGCTTCCAGCGGCCAATAGAACGCGAGAGAATTTGGTTGCTGTTCTCCCAGAGAACAAAGTATTGGAAGGACTTTGAACAAATAAAATAACAGAAAGGTAGAAGAAGCCTAACACAGAGTTGAGATAACGCATCGAGGGGGCGGGTAATGTCAAAAACACGCCATGGTCACAGGTCAAACCAGGGGTGGGTTAGCTACTGGTCGTCGACTACGCTTTCGAATTTGGGGAGGTACAAAAAGTGATTGCGAAAAGTAGCGTGCCTATCATGCAAAATGGCTTTGAAAAAGAAAGATAGTCCTTGTAACAAGATTAAATCCATTTGAAAGGGGCTGTGTGATACGACTGCGATATACATAAAGCGTACCCGGAAGAGACATAATAAACCTATAGTAGCCAGTACGAAGCTACAAGTCGAGAAAGCAGGTCTGTGATGTTGAAGATAACGACAAACTGGCATACAGTAGAAATAAGAATCGTGTGGTTCGCTTTACAAAACACTAGTAGGTAGTTAATTACATCTCACACACTGGTTGACTTCCCAGTCCCGTTAAATCCGTCTACTAAGTCGACGGAACCGGGAAATCAACAACAAGCACTTCGGTAGCGCAAATAACAATCACTGGAAGAGCCAGTAATATGACTAGACATGCGCCAAGACCAATGTGTGTTGAAATGATCGGTCTGAAACATCAGAAATCCTCGCTATTTACGTATTCAAACCAGCCATTCGCTTCCACTCTATATGAATAGATCTAATGTATCGTAAAAACCGAATCGATTATCTATAACAATCATTCTCACACTCACAAATCGTTTTAAATTGATTGGCAGTAGTGGTGATCGTGCTTTAAACACAGAGTAAACACAAATTTGTTTTTGGGAGCGAGCGAAACATCCAGATACCGACAGGTTATTTACAACTTTATGAAGTTTAGTCTAGCTCCCGGCAATTGCAGCAGCGTCAACTTTGTTCGGCGCAAGCTGGAGACTGGAGGCGTCGCGCGTAATATCCTATGGTTTAATGATGTTTCACGCGTTGATGTAGTAGCGATTGCCATATTGTTGTTGTGATGTCGATGACGTCAATCAGTCAATAATATCGATTGTAAATGCATGAATCAATCATCGGCGCCCGGCCCATTGTCATCGTCGTCATCTTCGTTATAAGTGAGGAGTTGATAGAACATGATCGACAGGCACACGTTGACCAGCACGACTAGTAAAGGCAATTTCCACCGGATTACCCATTCCTGAAAATTTGAATATTTTTGTTTGACATGGCCTCTTTCCGCACATTGAGCGACATGTTGATGTGTGTGTTGTGAATCGTGGTCTTTTGTTTTTCACAGGCTCGCTTGAGTGTCGAGAGCAGAAACTGCACTTGGTTCAGCCTAATTATTGGATGATCTGGTCAAATTTCCACAGAGCGTCATTAAAAACGCGTGCTCTAAACCAGGTGCAGTGTGTGAACCCAAAAGTACAGTACACCCGAACCCGAACCGACCCGAACGGCCGGATGGAACAAATATCTGAGCGGGTTGGTGCGCAACAGCTCCTCCTCCTCGTGCATGCGCAATAGTTCCTGCCGCCGTTGACTGGACATACGCGATGCGTCCTCACGACCGAAGAACACATTCAGCTGACGTACGTCCGGCAGTGAGCCCTTCTCCTCTGTCTTCTTCAGTCCGCCGCTACCGGCCGGCACCTCGGCTGCAGCATGAGGATGCCCTGATGCACCACCGGCCGCTGCTGGTTTGGTCATTGCCGCTGAGTCGTCGGCAGCACCGCTCGATCCGGCAGCTTGCGCTTTCAACAACGCCGGTGACTTCCAATCACGTGACGATGCCATGGTCGTACGTCGGACAATGCCACCACCGCCCGATGTGGGTGAGTCAGAGAAGCCGGGCACAGCAGGGAGACCCATCGGATGTCCCCCGCCACTCGGGGGTGGCGAGCTCGGAGTGGTTGGTCCTGCGCCGCCGCCGCCTCCCCGCCTCGCAAGGTTCTGTTCGTAGAGTTTGCTGGCCGACGGATTGGCCACTCGGGCGTACTGGTCGAAATGATCGTTCCAGAGATTGAGCGACGTGCGTGACGACGTTGCTGACACCTCGCCAAAGTCCTGGTATTCGTCGGCGTGTGGCGTGAATTGGCGTTTCTCCACGGTCGGCGCGAAACGGGGCTGAAAATGATGCAAACATACGTTTTGTGTGTGTCGAAAAACTGCGCGGTTTTCAGGTGAGCGAAGTTCTGTATGTTAAATGACGCTGGGTGTCACCTTCAAACTTCTACATAAGACAACTTGCTTCTATATCCTGGTTATAACGTCAATCAGTCACATATTAGGCATGTGCCAGTGCGATAGGAACTACATGCAACAGAATCCTGGTCTTATTGTGACAATTTTCTCGATCTATACAACTAGGGCATGGTCAACCGCAAGCCGTTTTGCACGAAGTCACCAAATGTGGATTTCTGCTAGATAAAAGACGTCACCCACAAATCCCATTCTGCAGTCGCATTCTGACACACAGACACGCACGCAGACATATGGCTTGCCTGCTGCTGCACTTGCAACGTGTTGGTGTTGGTAGCAGCAGATGTTTCACCGCCAGCTAGCGGTGTCGGTGCTGGCTCGAGTGCAAGCAGTTCGGTAGTGGTTGTGTGTGTCGTGACTGCCGATTGAGACATGTCAGTGGTCAGACCGAACTGTACCTTGTTGTTGGCCACCAGCGCTGGCGGCTCGATGACCGGTGCCGGAGGGGACGGCCGTTCGACCACCTGAGCCGGTGGTTTCGCCGGAGGTGCATAGCTGGTGCTGGGTGTTGATGCGACCGCCGTTTTGGACACGTCGACCGGCGGTGAATGCACGACAACCGGGGGACCACCAGTGGGACTCATGGCCAGTGGCTGCTGTTGAGGCACAATGTCGCTGCTGGCAGGGGCAGGCTGGATAGCGTTCGGCACCATCACCGTCGGCACCTCGGCCGGTTGGGTAAGTAGAAGTTGTTTGAATTCGGTCGGCGGCGTGTTGTAGGGCGTCAACATCTGCTGTTCGCTTGGTTCACCACCGGCTGCCGGCTGTGCATGCGGATCGCCGTAACCGCCGGCGCCGCTGGAGTCCTGGTGCGGAAGACGCATTTGCTGCGGACGCATGCCGCCTTGTGTGATGGCCAACTGCTGTTGTTGCAGCATTTCAGCACCGTAGGGCACGTGGTTGGCAGCACCGGCCCCCATGTCGTACCTGCCCCTCTTCATCAGCTCCGTGCCTGAAACAACAAGGCAAGTCAGCATGGCCACACTCCTTTGTCAATAACTATCCGTTTACGCAAATTCTGGTAGTCACAGCACCACCCGTGACTGACAACATAACGGACAAAGCTGAAGTAAAAAAACAGTATTAAAGCGATCTTCGGCCTGAAGTGACCGCTTCAGCATTGTTCAGATGAGCTGATGGTGGTTGAGCCTCTGAGCTCTGGCAGGATCAGGCCCCAACTAATTAGTCAAAATTGACAGCTAAACAAGTGCAACCCACAACCGACCAGGCTGATGGAAGGTCGGGTCGAACTGTTTGGCGTGGATGCGAGCGAGGTCGCTGTCGGCTCGTGCCTGCTCGTACGAGTAGTCGGCCTGCTCGGCACGGTCACGCGCAGTGGCCATTCTGCAACGAAAATACTCTTGTTTATGTTGCCTACTGAGAGTCCGCGATGACATCGATGCTCTTGGATTCAGCTTTCGCACAGACCTTAGTTTTAGCTGAATAGATGCTCTGTGATGAACCTCGTACATTAAAGTGAATCTCCCTTCTCTGCATAATATGTATAGTTTGTTTGTTTGTTTATTAGCCTTCGAACACCTCAATCATTTAGAATTACATACATGTAGTACTTTATAGTGAACGAGAACTCGGATACTAGTTGATTCTCCACCAGTAATTCATGCCCAGGTCAGGTAGAGTGCAATCTAAGTTCCCAACTGAAACATCACCGTCGCCAACCAACCTTGAGATAGCGATGTCGGCTTTCTGTAAGGCAATTTGAGCGGCGCGATTGGCCGCCTGCGTGGCAGCGTCAATGCGTTCGCGCAGCTTTGACGATCGCACGAACAACAAGTGTTTCTTGCGTTGCGACGTGACGAGAATGTTGTTCTTGTACTTGCCCTCCTCCCGATTGCCGTCCTTCATCGTCGTGACGCCGTAGCCGAACTTTTTATTGTTGAACCATTCGCCCTCGTACTTGAGACCGTCAGATCGTTCCGAGATGCCGAATCCAGAGCGTTTGTCGTTCTTCCACTCGCCCATGTAGGTCTCGACCGTGTTCGCATCGACGTGATCCTCAGCCGGCAGAAGCGCGTCGTCGTGTTTGGCGTCGTAGCCCGACTCGTCCGACGTGCAAGACATCGTGCTGCCGCTGCTGCGCACTGATCCTGCGGCAAAATAGGTAGTATTTGACTTGTTATACTTGAATGCCTTTACGTACTTTTGAACTCAGTAACTATTAATTTCAACTTCATACGACATAACTTCTTCTACTTGAAAAGTGGTTTTATGTGGAATAAACAATAGATTGCATATGTATGTAGTTGTCGTGGCACGTTTTTTCACAAGACGCGCTTTTTTGGTCGACAAGTTAGTAGAAAGTAAGAAGCGTCGCTCTTATAAATGTCTCCTTGCTGTTAGTTTCTTTGTAAATGTGATCCAAACTGAAATAAACTGAATTCTGTACAGTCATTGGGTGGAATTTTCGAAACGGTGCAAAGGTCAGTTGGGCGTAAAGGTCGGTGTAAAGTTCGGTCGAAAGCTCGGTCGGCGTAGCTCGGTGTAAACGTGAAACATTGCCTGTTTTTTACGTGGAATGTTTCAAGTTTACACCGAGGTCTATCACACTGAGCTGTCGACCGAGCTTTCCACCGACTTTACACCCAACTGACCTTTACACCGTTTCGAAAAAATCACCCATTTTAGGACATCGGGACGAAAAGTGCTTGAAAGTAACTGAATTGCCAACTTCTAACTGTACGACCGGTCTATTTGCAGTGTAACAAATTCCACAAAACGTTCTGTTCATACACATAACTGATTCCCGATAATGCACTCAAAAACCCAGGACAATCCAAAAAAAACATAAAAAACAAAAAAGTAATGAAAACCGAAATTAATAAAACAAAATCAAAAGCGGTCAACCACGTGTTGTCTGCTGATTGCAACGGGAGCCCACCAGCCACTGAGTGAAGGGTTAAATAGGGTTCATCCAAAAACATTGAAACATCATCAAACCAGGCCCGTTGGCTCAACCATCGTCGAACATGCAGTCAAGACAACACATGGCGGGTGTAACCGTGTAATTGGGGTGCAGCGCAGCCACAACCAGCCAGAGCCCAGATGCAGTGTGTGTGGGGGCACGTTCAACTTACTCGGCGTCTCACCTGACGTCACTCGGGCATGAATGTCACCGGTGGACTTTTGTTTGGTGATTCGCAAACCACTTAATATGGTCTGTTTCATGTGCAGCGTGCGTTCCGACAACGACCGGCGACGACGTTGCGGCGGCTCACTGCGCGCGCGCAGCACGAAACCACCGCGGGACTCCTCGCCCGGCTCTGAAACATCACCTGTGTGTGACCCTGGGTGATCAGGTACGGTCCTCATGCCCACTACCAGCCCTCTATTGTTGTGTCCTATTCCACATTCCGCTGTTCCCATTCATTACGTATGTATGTACATATACTTGTTGTCTGGGAGCAATCCCGGCCAGTGGTCGATCCTTGAAAGCCTATTTCACCCACAAACACGCAACCTGTGCCATCACTAATTGCACCACTGTGGATACCAACATGCAACACACACCCACAACCACAAGTGTTTCCATCAGTGCATAACGCAGAGCCGCCATCAGTCACACCCGCCCCCCGACTTCCGCGCCAGCGCAGACCCGCCAATCCGTCTTGGCTAAATGGTTTTATTGCTGTCGCCGTACACACGTCTGAGAGTCATACCACACATTCATACACTCGCAAAGAATGAAGAGTTGAAAGTTTTTGGTCCCGTCGCCTTGATAGAAACAACATTCAGAAAAAATCTCACACGGTTTCGTACACACATCTTGCATCTTGAAAAACTTTCGACGTGGTCCTTCATCGTTTTGGTATGCGAACGGGGACACTTACAGTATGCATATAGGTGGTGGGCGCGGTTAACTGTCGTTTTTACTAGCGCCACAAACGGAACAATAATACTTTGCTGCACGCACACTGCAGTGTTGGTCGGTGGTGGTGTTTCAACAAAAAGTGCGCGATGGTCCCGCGTTTTAAATTTTGTTCAGAAAACGTCCACATTATCGCTCAGAAACACCGGGCCGGCGCTGAATCCGTAGCGAAAATCTCAACTTCTATGTACTAATACTCGTTTTTTTCTTCTTATTATCGTGGTGGACGCTTAGAAACAAAACAGTGACACAAACCGATATAGTATAGGCATTGAGCGGGGGCGCTTCAGCATCGACGGAAAAAGTGTCAAAAAAAAACTCGAGCTAAATGACTGCTGTAGCACGTTATGGCACTCTTCAAACTGCTTAGCATTCTCGCCACACCGGGTGACGCAGTGGTGCAAAACTGTGCGTATATGTAGCTGCAAGCAGCAAGTCACTGCGGTGGTGTTACAAATAGGCGACTGTATTATACCTTCATAGTCTGTCGCAATTGTGGTATCCTTTTGTTCAGTTTGCTGGTCTGTTTGGTGTCAGGTGCTAATCTGGCAGCGCGTTGTGGACGCATACAACAAGCAGCAACCAAGGAAAGTCAAATAATGTTGTACCCAATCCAGTCGCCGCATCACACAAGTCAAAAACTGTAACGAAAGTATGATGGCACACGCACACACACCGCGAAGCACTTCACCCTCAAGAATTTAACGACAATTTCGGAGAAAGAGACTATTCCCAGTCCAATATTACCCAGATTCTCCAACAAAAAAGACTTTCTGGAGGTCACACCAACTTTTCTCCTTGTCCTGTAGATCATCTTCTCCCGCTCCCTGTTCGGAACGGAGCGACGTTAACGAGGCGTGAGCATGCGACCGGCTCCGGAATTTGGCCGCCACGCCGTACGCAGCACTTTTTCGGATGCCGTAACCGTGACGCATGCCCCGCAGCCATTGGCCTTGATAGGTGCCTGAAATTCAAAAAATAGTTTATGATTATTCTTGTTTCGTCCTTTCTTCGTTCTTCTATTTGGATTGTTTTTTCTTGTTCCTGACCCCTTCTTTTCTCTTGGTTCGTCTTCTTTAGGTGCCAGGAAATGGAGTTTCACGCAAGTGGTTGCGAAATTTGATACAGAGTTGCCTGACGCTGTGCGAGCTTCACTTGACCCAGGTAGTATTATTTACTCAGGTGCACGAGATGAGCCATATGTTACATTAATTATGCCATTCTGGGGCTGGTAACAAAAATCTGGGCTACACAACAGCCGGATCTGGGCAGCGCTTTAACGGAAGCGTCTTGCGTTGACGTTATCAAATTGAGCAGAACAACAAAGTACAGTATACAGTACGGAAACTCGGATGGTGACAAGCAACCTCATTAGGTCCCCATCAGTGACATATACAGTGTGACTTTTACAAGAAATAGCCAGGAAAACAAGAAATTCGAACTGTGATATCTAAGCGAAAATAATAGTGACCCCATCCGACCCCACCTCCATCCGCATAGGTCTCAGTGCCGTAACCGTCCTGTAGACCGGATGACCAAGTGCCTTCGTATCTGGCGTGTGAGTTTGTGCTCTGTCTGATGCCATAACGACCTTTGTAGCCCTGCGTCCATTCACCTCTGAAACGCATACCAGGGCGTCGAATTCTGTGCTGTTCAACGGTCGCACTCAAGTTTGGTCCTATGTATGCTTTGACTTGAGCAATGCTTTCCGTTCCAACCAGTACCCACTCTTTCCATTGTCTACGTCTGAGCCCTCCTTTCAGGTGGATGCCTAAATTGTCCAATCCGAAGTCCTGCTCCCGTTAAGGGTACACAAGTGCACAACTGTATGCCGCCCTCCCGCACCTGTACAACCAGCGTCCCCTCTGTTCAACACCAAGTCCGTGCCGTTTGCCATTCTGCCACTGTCCACCGTAAGTGTTGCCCGACGGCCACACGTAGATGCCGCTCACTTCGAAGCCGTAATGCCACGCACCCGCGTATTCGCCCTGACCTTTTGGTCCTGTAAACGTTGCTGAAGCATTGCTTACAGCAGTGATGAATGAAATGAACTAGAAAGATGTTCATTTTGAGTGGAATTGTTGGCTATACGTTAGCTGATGATTAGTAGATGAGACGTGAGATTTTTTGAAGCACTAATGCTCACCAGATACAGTACGTTTCACGGGAAGGGGTACCAATAATCGTAATCCGAGTACATACTATTATTTCCTAGGGTATACGATTAATTCTGCGTGTAGTACTTAAGCAACGAGCGCTTCTTCCGTTAACCACTGCACTTTCCCATACGCGTGCCGCACTCGTAAATAATAGTTCACCCGAGTACGCACGCGTGTGACCTACATAGTGCAGTGGTTAAGGGAATAAGCGCGCGTTGCTTAAGTACTGCACGCAGAAATAATAGTATACCCTAGGAAATAATAGTATGTACTCGGATTACGATTATTGGTACCCCTTCCCGTGAAACGTACTGTGCGTCAAACTCTGCTTTTCTGCTCTGCCGTTTTGCCTGATACCAGTTTTATCCAAACGTCAATAAGAAGGCATATAGTCTATTAAAGCTGGTACCTGTTCCCAATCTTGGTGAGAAAACAACAACGATTAGTGTACATTATGGCCGGTGTGCACCTTGCTGGTATGAAGGGCTGGCGAGCTGGGGACTTCCCGCCACCACTACAATGATGTGTTTGGATGCGGAATTTCCTGATGATCTTATGAGAACTGTGAATTCGATGTAGATAAAAGTTTAACTACGTCATCGGAGCTCAGCCACCAAGCTTTACGATGGACAACAGAATACTAGCAATTCTCGCGTCGTCTCCCCAACCGGGTGCTATGCGAGTAATGTTGTATGTCAGTTCCCCATAATGTCTCACCGGTGCACACGCCGTGTCCGTGCGCCTTTCCGTCCTCCCAGCCGCCGCAATAGGTGCCGCCATCGTCGAAATCGAATCGCCCGCCATTCATAATGTCACGTGATCCGGGTGTATGTGTGTGCGTGTCACGCTCGACACTCAACGCGACAGAGACGACACTCGCGACACGACACGGGACACGACACTACATTCGTGATTGATCGTGCTGCTAATCGATGCCGATGTTGATGAATGTTGCGATTGGTTGCGAACTGAGGCGACGTTTGTGGATCGTATATACTCTTCAAGATCACATTTAATCCACAGTTAGTGCGCGAGTCCGTAACGACTCCATGTGTCGTGTGTTGTATGCCGGTGTCACGTGACACGTCGCATATAGATACATTGGCTGAAATCAAAAATTTAGGTTCAAAAACTGAATAATTTGGACACCAATCAATTACCCTGAGGCGATTTTAGAATCGTAGCGTTCTGGCCTATGCTAGAAATGACCCGCAAAATGCATAATGCATAATGTGTATTGCATAATTCTCCGCAGTGGCAGGTAAGCTTGAGAATGTGTGAAACGTGCAGTACCTCATAGATGTGACGCATGTCTAAGCTATACCTGATCACACATGCCTAAGCGCAGCTCTGCATAGAACTATGAATATCATGTGGGTATGTCTAAACGACTATAGATACAATTTGACGGCGCGGTAATATTGCTTTGCGCGTGCATACCGTCTTAATGCAGCAGCAGCAGTAGGGCAAGAGCAGCTTCGCAGGACACACAGCACAGTTCGGTTGTAGGATTATAGCTTTGGTCTTGAAGCTGAACGTATGTATGTATATGTATATACAATAGGCTTCTTCTAAGGTCGTCTGCGTTGGGCGTCGACCAAATGCACAATTTTTGCGTTCTTTTGATCTGCATTGCGTTGTGCCAGCGTCGACGAACTACGTCTACGACATTAGTATCAACCCGCACCCAGAGCCACACTACATTACTTGTGCGTATATGCATATATACTTGCATGTACAGTGCATAGTGGACTACTAATTAAAAAAAGTACGCGCATACGCCAGCAGCACACTGAAGAGTGAAAGAGAGAGAGCAGCAAACGATACCACATTGCGGGACCCCAACAAACAAGTGGTGGTAGTGTGTGCAGCAGCAGCGTTGAAAAAAAGAAAAAATCGTATTTTTCTTTTTTTGAAAAACAAGCTTTTTGTTTTTTTTTGGAAAAAAGTCGGCGTAGAGAACTTTTTCATGTATCGAAGAAAAAATGAAAGGAAAGTGTGAAAGAAACTTTGACGACAAGCTCACCAAAGGTGTTGGAATTCAGCACAGTGACAAAAACGTGGTTGTAAATTCTTCCGGGAGAAAATTTTTGTGCCCTTGGGTGAAAATTGAGCAGATTTCGTGCATTCTGGGGACAAAAGGTCGAAATGTAATATGCTTGATTTTTGTTTGTTTAAGTGCCGACTTTAAAAAAACAAGCAGTTTTTAAAAAAAAAGAACTCTCTTGTTCTGTTGCAACGCTGTGCAACAGGAATGGGTCGAAGGTCGAATTCTCGGAAACGCCTTCTTGCAATTAGTGCGCACAGTGGCACAATCATTGCGCGCCAGCGATTGTGCAATGGAAATGGCGCGTGATGATAAGTTTCAGTTGGCTGACCTCAATTGTTGCGTGGTTACGCGAACAGCAGTCTTGTTCAACACACGCAACGTTTTAGTGAGTAAAGGGAATTTACGCACTAGATGGGGAGAGGGAACGAGATGGAGAGCGTATGCAATCCACCTGCGCATACGCTTTACACGTGGCCCTCAAGATTGGAGAATTCCATTTCACTTGCGCGCAATGATTGCGGGCTTTTGACTTCCGAGAATTCGGCCCGTGTGAACGTAAACCGCCGGCGGGTTTTTGAGACGCACAAGCCAGCAAGATGATGATGAGTAAGAAGTTGTGTCCCACGGATCCAGCTTCCTGCCAAGGGGGCCAAATCCCAAAAATCATTTTTATCTGGTGCATGTTCGATTTTTCAAAATCGTTTTGATCCAGTGCTTCTTTATAATTGTGCCATTTTAAGCCAAATACCGTACAAAATATCATCATGCGCCCGCAGCGCGCCAAAGTTTTGCGCTTTTTGCACGAGTGACAGCCAATTTTTATAGATATTATTGGTGTATCTGACGCGTTTTGGACCGTTGAAATGTATTCGAGTGAAAATCCTGCGATCTAGGGGTCCTTTTTTCTTCTCTCTCCGAAACGGCTGCCCCCCTTCAGGGCCCACTTTGACCAAAGGGCGCCTAAGCCCCTGTGCCTCCTGGATCCGCTAATGATCCCATGCGATGATTCACACACATGAGCCAGGGTGTCACGTATCCAACATGAGTAATGCAAAATCTCGAAATATGTATATATCGCAATTTGAGTCGCAGAGCTGCGGCAAAATGTAGGATATCAATTTATGAAGAAATGGTGCGCTTTCGTTTAGATACGAGCATGAAGTGAACATGTGCAAACATTCTCTGAACCACATTGGAACAGCGCCAAGTTAAAAAAGCAGTCTTTGCGCATTGCGTGTGCAGACAGGTGGCGTGCACTGAAGGACATCGTCATGCTTGACGTACAGAAGAAAGACAAAACCGAATATGTACCTTTCAGAATTGTAAGGTGCATATGGCCTGTACCCGACCAAGTTCTCAGTCATCTGCAAGCGGCTACAAAAGATGGAAAAAGAGGTGTGGGGAACCAAAGATGCGTTATTGTATGTAGTACATGCATGAAATGGTATAGTACACCCTAGATGGCAAATGTGTATCAATGGCATAACTTTTTGCTGCAAAAACGTCATGATTGCTCCCCCTACGCAACAGTACTCATGCGGACTGACAGTCGCTTTTGTGGTGGTGTGCATTGATAGTGACATTTGACAAGCAAACAGGATGTCAGAGTTTGGTCGCGCAACCAGTCAAGAATGACGACCACTGTTTGCACGCTAAGAGCACATAAAACCGGCAGCAACACAAGTTTGGAATGCAACGCAGATTTGAGCAATATGCCGTTCTCAACATTGCACAATTGCTGCGAACCTGGTCGTTGAGTTGAGCCGATCGCAACTATGGGGTATTGGGCCTACAAATCAAAGAATCTTTGAAGGTGCGTTTGTGTTCGCACTCCGACCCTGTGAATTTCAGGTGCTAAAACCAGGTACACTGCCTTAGGTATGAGGAGTAGCAACAAGAGCGAGGAGTTCATGAGGTGTGTGTGTGTGTGTGTGTGTGTGTGTGTGTGTGTGTGTGTGTGTGTGTGTGTGTGTGTGTGTGTGTGTGTGTGTGTGTGTGTGTGTGTGTGTGTGTGTGTGTGTGTGTGTGTGTGTGTGTGTGTGTGTGTGTGTGTGTGTGTGTGTGTGTGTGTGTGTGTGTGTGTGTGTGTGTGTGTGTGTGTGTGTGTGTGTGTGTGTGTGTGTGTGTGTGTGTGTGTGTGTGTGTGTGTGTGTGTGTGTGTGTGTGTGTGTGTGTGTGTGTGTGTGTGTGTGTGTGTGTGTGTGTGTGTGTGTGTGTGTGTGTGTGTGTGTGTGTGTGTGTGTGTGTGTGTGTGTGTGTGTGTGTGTGTGTGTGTGTGTGTGTGTGTGAGCGACACTTAGACATCCGACAGCAGGCAAACCAACGATATCAATGACATGCACCGGTGTGTGTGTTTGAGTGTATCAGTTGCGTTGTGAGGTTTGGAAGCCGCGGATGCAGCAAAAGCAGTAAAAACATAGCGTCGCAAGGGCGGATCCAGGGGCCGCAGGGGCCATCCCCCTTTGGTCCGTTTGGCCCCTGAAGGGGGTGGGGCCACCGTTTCGGAAGGAAGAAAGAAAAGGCCCCCTAAATCGCAGGATTTTTACTCCGATACATTTGTCCAAAAAAACCGCGCTCTGCGCACCCATTTTCAATGAAGCTTGGCATTCGCGTGAGTAAAAAAGTGCCATAACATTTCACATTTTATTAAATATTATTGGTGTGAAAAACGTGAAATTCTGCACAAGCATTTGATAGAAATGACCTTTCAAAAACGGAACAAGTACTAGATAAAAATTACTTTTTGGATTTGGCCCCTCCCAATGCCAAAAGTTGGATCCGCCACTGTAGCGTCGGCACGAATGTATACAAATATTAAACACACGCACATGCTGCAAGCAGCTGTCTTGTTACATGCGTCTACGTGTCTGTGTCTTGGCAAAATCACTGGCATTTAGCTCGCGCCGTTGTGGACCAAAAATTGGCCTCAATCCACAATTTTCTCCACTCCGGGCGCATGTATGTGTAGTGGATGGAAAATGGTCAAAATTTTCTGTCCCATATACCACGTTCCGACACCCGCCATCCCAAAGGGCGGTTATATGAAGGAGGACAGTTTATGCCCGCATGTTTCGCTGCCCACCAAGCGTGGCTGCGCTGCTTGGTTTTGCTTTCAGCCGATATGGCGGGAATCTCATGATGTCACATGATATCGCTGTCTTGTTTGTTCCACCGTGCAATATGTTTGTGCATTGAATGTGATGAATGGTATTTGTATCTTGACAGGTTGAACGCAAGTGCATGCGGAAAATTACGGAAAATTCAATCTGGCCAAACGTATTTCACTATAGTGTGGTCTTAAAAAACAATTTCGGGACACAATGCCTTACTTGAGTCAAGCATCGGGATGAGTACCGAAGACAGCCTGACGCTCATTCGGATTCAGTGTAACCACAGAACATCACCGAAGCCAACTGTATCTGTATATCTGTCGGACGTACATAAGAAAAGAATGCCACATGGCAACTTCTACGGTATATGTTACATAGTGCAACTGAAATCTTCAGTATCAGGGACAGACAACATAATGGCTTATATTGTATATACATGTACGTTATATGCATATCCAGAAGCGAATGGACACGATAGACTTACAGCGCACGCCTATAATTATACGAATTGCTTTCACAGAAAATTGAGACGAATTTTACAGCATACGGTACAGTCGTATTATACAGTAGGTAATGTTGCTGCGCAGGTCGCAAGCAGCGGATGTAAGCCGAAGCGTGAGAAAATGAAGCAATGAAGTTATGAATGTACGACAAACTAGTAGTGTTGGAAACATGTGTGCTTTAGCACATGAAATAGGGACCTATTGTACATGAGGTGTAGGATTTGACACCTCTGAACAGTGCATATACATGTATACGTATGGTACTGCTTGTTTGTTTCGTGCCGCAAATCATACCTATGTACATGTTGAAGGTGAAGACGACGAGGACAGACGTTTGAGGCTCAATTGCACGGTGCTGTGAGTGAGTTTCGAGCTAAATGCAAATGTTGAGACGCAGCAGCAGCAGTCAAATCATGTGAGCTGTTCTGTTCTCTGAACAAGCTCTCGTTTGCTTTCACATACAAAATCTGGAATGTAGAAGATGCAAATTTCACGCGTGTCCCGTCACAATTATATTTGCTGGAGACGCAAAGCGCACTCGGACGGTGAGTGGATGGATTCACAACCCGTCCACACCAGCTTGACCGAAGGCGATGGATATGTTCGTCCTAGCACTGCAACCCAGCTGTTGCCACAATTAAAACAACAATGGCGAAATGTGACAACAATGACTTCGGGTCGGAATGCTGGAAAACATCGAAAGTGGAAGATGGAAATATCGAAATCTCTGCCACCCTAATCAGGAAATAGAAATAATGCATCAGTACTGTATTATCATGATTGTCCGGATTTGACATCTTTTCGAAACAGTCTATAATCATGTCAGTGAAAGAACAACGAAATTAAAATTTAAGGTCTAAATCTACGTTCTGGAACATGAAAAGTGGAGGTGCCGGAGAACAAGCGATTCCGTTATTGAGAGACGGAACGAATACACAGCGACCCCTGAGCCGCCAGACCGAACATATAGCCCTCGATTCGGGAAGGGTGCAGCGATCGGGCAAAAACTGCCGAGCACACACTTGTAGGTATGTAAATTATGACCAGCAGTCGAAACAAATGCAGATGGGGGCTAGCGGCAATTTGAAAGGAGCAGCAAGTGCAAGACGGCAAAACTTAGGTATATACAAATACATACCTTTGTTCAACGCAACAAGACAATAAACTGGCGCGATTTGAAACATGGTGCGTGCGCACAAAAAGGTGCATTGAGAACATAGAAGAGACCCCTAGACAGAGAGGGGTACACAGTAGAAACAGCAAGAAGAGTGTTACAAATGAACGAAACGTGTAAAACGAGTTTGTCAGTATAGCAGAGACACAAGAGCGGTCGTTTTTGACGCTGGTAATACACAATATCGGCTAAGCAACCTCGAGCGAACACATCAACATTTTACGAAAATCTATATGTCGTGTCGCACCGACGTGACTGTTTTGCACTTTTTACGCGCATTTGGGCTGCAATTCGCACCGCACCGCCGACGACACGGGCTTGTTCTTGAAAAGCTGAAACAAACCACCGAATCGAGAAGCAAACGTATCATTTCGCGGTGTAAATCTCAGCACAAGAGCGCCGAGTCAGATAGTGTTAAATACACGGTCATATATTTTGCTCGTTCTGCCCGCGAAAACAAATGCAATACACGAAATGTGCGCTGGTGCCCGTGCGTGTGGGCAAGTTGCAGAATTTTTGAAAGTGGCCATAGAGTTTTTGTCGTCAAATCGCTTATGTGCTGCTGCGCCTGTCAAACCAGAAAACGCTCCGTTTTTTCCTGCCCGCGACTCTCGACGATATTGCTGTGCCTTCTGTTGTGTATCTTTCAAACACCTAGACTTCCCAAAAGCACTGTCCTGCTGCAACTTTCTACGCGAACATTTGGGAAAGGCTAAAACACTGAGCTTGGTTTGATCGACAAGGGAGGGAGGCGATAAGTCAGATCCAAGGTGTAGTCGTACGGGATATGGTTGTTAGAAACTTGTTTTGACGCTTTTGGAAGGTCTGATGCAGTTCTGATGCTTTAACCGTACGTAAGTGTGGAGCGACTCGTGAGTCGCTTGCTGAATACTGACTTAGAAGCACAATTTGCACGGTACAAAAAATGGTGCATGATCCCCAGCATGCTTATGGCACCCTAACAACATCAGACCAGTGGGTATAAACGCACCAGTGTTGGCGACAGAGTTGTGTTGAGGTATATACCTACATACAGTAGGTACATATTTTTGTGTAGCATTAGGCCCAGTCAGCTGCTTCAGCGCTTCGCTGTGAAAGAGCTAAAGAGAGACAGGGAGTGCAGCACAAGCGCGCGCACAAAATGGCTGGGGTGGTAAAAATTTATCGCTTAAAACTCTCTCTTGCACTAAACTGCACCATCATCGCGCGTACAAAGTGCAGCTCTCTCTTTCTATGTACATGTGTATCTGCTCAAGGCTGGCTTTCACCCTCGCAAGCCATCTGGTACATGTATGTAGCGCTGTGCGGAGCAACCGGGATTTTCGAAAACTAAAAAGAATTGCAAGACCCGCTGGGCACTATAGATGTACAAACCCGTACCTAGTGCACCTACAACTGTCGCGTCGTTTTCACGGGGCTCTATGCACTTCAGTGCGAATTCTTGAACGACAGCATGGACTTGCTTGTGGTATAGTGGTTGAGTGAGTGAGTTGGACTGCTGTACATTGGTGCGGGTTTAATATTTCACGTGTGTACGACAATTGGACAAGAGAGGGGGATGTACCTATACCCGGACATGTAATATCGATGCAGATTCACATATATATTACTGACAGGCACACCGATACACACAACCTGAGGGAGTAATACACACCCGAACCGCCGCAAGGTGTGATAGCGGCCATAAGTCGCTGGCGGGCGCCGGGGCCAAGTACAGTGATAAACACGGCAAAAACATGCAAACACACGTACACCTACACACCGAGTTGGTATATTGGCGCGAGACACACGCTGTAGAAAGTGCAGCACACATTGCGTGCCGCATACAAGCCAAATTAACACGCATCGACCTGCGTGACTGCGGACGCGATATGAATCAGGCATGAAGGCCAGCGTGTCCCACACTCGGGGCGTACAGGTGTCCGCAGGGTGTGCTGTGTGCCATGGTTGTTTTTGGTTCGGCGGTGTGAGTGAGGAGCTTTTCAAGCTGCAGCGGCGCTCATGCTGTACGCTAGCCGACGGTGGCACTGAGCACACACACACACCCTATATACATACTGTACGTAATGCGCTTTATACGTATGCATATAACGCAATGAAAGCACGACGTCGGCCAGTGCGTAGCAGCGCTACTGGTTTGTGTTGAGCGGTATACGTAGGTACACACACACACACACGCACAGAGATTACACACTGCAACGTCGGCTAGCCTCGGACACAAACGAGCGACTCTTGCAGCACGGTTGTAGTGGGGCCCACAAGCAGTCCGAACGTATCTGGCGACGACAGTGTTTGAGCAGCATATATTACACATGTCCGTGTGTGTGTTGCTTTATGGCTTGTGTGTGTGTGTCGTAGAGCATCCCCATCGAAGGCAGGCACACACACACACATTCAAAGACATACATACACGTTGTTGAATGCTCGCAGCGCAGCCACACAGCTAAAATGGTATTTTATTCTGTGCAGCCGCAGTTCAGCGGTCTGTTTTCTCCAGCCTCAGCGCGCAACGGTGGTGCCTCTAGGTATATGCTGCTCACTGGTCCAAGCCGCGCACAGCAAGCACACGGCTTTCGCTACTTTACTGTGCGACTGCTCTCTTATAGTGGCTGCCGTGCTACTTAGTTTATAACTGGCAAACTCTGGCGACACACACACACACACACACACACACACACACACACACACACACACACACACACACACACACACACACACACACACACACACACACACACACACACACACACACACACACACACACACACACACACACACACACACACACACACACACACACACACACACACACACACACACACACACACACACACACACACACACACACACACACACACACACACACACACACACACACACACACACACACACACACACACACACACACACACACACACACACACACACAAACCCCATTGTACATACATATCCATGAACATGGCGTCGACGTGCAAAGACATGGCAGCACGACTAGTACATACACGAATAAGTCAAGTATAAAGTCGAGAAGCAGCACATGCAACTGCGTGCGCGAACGCGGTGCTACGTAAAAAATGGATGAAAACGTGCACCATGTATGTACACATATAGTCCAACCACGTGCTCATGAGACGACTTTTTCGAATTTGTCATGGGTAGATCCAATGATGTTCAGTTCCATTAAAGAAAGAGAAACGCCCGTACTTGGTAAAAACACGCTCTCCAAAAATTTCCTTTTGACTCCCAAAACATTTGTGCGTTGAATAACGTTGCTGTTCGCGTAAGCACGCAACAAGTTGAGGTTGAGGTCAGCCAGCTGGAACTTATCATCATCTCTCTCGTCCCAATCTCTTTCATTTGTTTTCGAAGCCCGTGTAACCTGAGCGTTATTCAATCTGGCCAAGCAAGCTTTAAAAAAGCGTCTCATGAGCTCGTAGGTGGACTATACATACACTCACGGCAACGTGCAGGCGATGGCGGGCGGCCTATCGGTTTCGTTATATATAACGAACGCCTCACGTCGCTGCTTGATGTTCATTTGGCCAATTTTCTCATGTCCTCTATATGCACATGTGGGCATCAGCTCGCGCGGTATCAGCACTTTTTTGGTGGTCGCACGAAAACGACAGAGATGCCGCGGGAAAAGGGGTGTTGGGAGGATGAGAAGGAGGCACAAGATTAAAAATTTTGACATCTCTCGCTTCGCTGCGTCCCCCTACGCCCCGACCATTTGCGCATATGAGCTGGTCGTGGTCGACATCGGAATATAACGAGGCTCATCAACGGACGAAAAAAATGAACTTTGACGTGATTTGCGTTGGCCCCTGCTACCGAAACCGACTTGGGAATCGAGCAGAAAACCCGGACGAAAACCACCCCGGATCACACGAGCACTAGGTATAGTCGGTCCATCAGCTCATGGCACTCTTGTTTGGGGGTTCAGATTCCGTTGTGAAAAATCGTTCCTCCGCAAGGCAATGTCTTTTTTTTAACGGCGCACAAAAATAAAAAAACCGATTACTCTTTCTTTTCGTTTTCGTAAGCCATCCGGAACCGGAACAGCACTGGATCCTGTCAAACCTTTCAGCTGAGAAATAGTGTCATGACTCATGAGCTGATGGATGGACCATGCGCACATATGTATGTAATGTGCTATACAAGGTGTTAGGGGATATCCCAGAGTTGCTTTTTAGTCATTACGTAATAAAGCATAACATAAGTAGAGATGGTTTAGTTTTTGATTCCGATTCTAAAAAGAAGCGCGGCAGCATAGAGCACCGCAGGTACACTTACTGGACGCTGTCATATGTTTATACACTTTTATTCCTCACAATTATTGTGGAGATGATGTCACCAGTAAATATCATGATTGTCACCTGTCACGAGTCAGAATTATACAGAAGCACCGCGTTTCTTCTAATATGCAGGAGTCGTGGACTTCTGTTGAACCATGCTCTGAGGGTGTTTCTGTTGGGAATGAGGCATCTATCTATGTATAGAGGAAATACGGTACTCACTGGGAAGGACTTGTGGTTTTAAAACCACAAGTCGATTTGTGGTTATGACGAAACCACAAATTACTTGTGGTATTTGAATAAAAGTCTTGTGGTTTTGTCGATAAATCACAAAACACTTGTAAAAACCACAAGTTCTTTGTAACAAAACAACAAATCACTTGTGGTTCTGCCAGAAAAAGCGGGAATTGCCATGAAACATTTTTGTTGGCTGAGGATCGCCAAACTGGATAATTTTCAAGTTAACGCTTTGCTGTATTTGGTGTTTTGATACTGCGCACGATGTTTGTTATGCCGAAAGCAGTTCAATGTGGCTACGCATCTGAAATCTGCTTGGAAGTCTCAATTTCAACAGCGAAGCTTGAGGACTTCGATGATGGTTGGTCTCAGTTGCTAAAATGTTTACGCTTTACTCTGCGTCGCATCCGTTTCGAAATCAAAATGGAACGCTTTCAGGCGACATCCAATACCTCGCTCGTTCTGCTGTCCATCAAGTGATAAAAGAGGTCGGGCTCGGCCTTTTCACGGAAAACGCCTGGGCCGAATTCTCAGGGCCAATTTTTAGGTTAGTTTTCGTGCCGAACAAATTTGTCAACGAATTGCGCAAGTTAAGCAAACAATTCCGCCGATCAATGCATTCACTTATCATACACATCGTTTGCCTTTTGTCATGTGGTGTTGAAAATGAATTATGTACCCTTCAATCTCACGTGACATTTCACTCTTTCAGTCTATCCAGCGGCCATATCAACCGAGCGGTGCAAGAGCTACGCTTATCGATTGGCACTCAGCGGTGTTGTGCACCACATAACGGTCGCATCGTATCGGTTTGTGATTTGAGTGATAAAAATACAAAAATTTTCAATTCAAACCAAACTCTGCTTTGTCTTAATGCTGTTTGAGCAAAATTGATTTGTTCTTTAGTCCAGTATTTTGGTACGCATGTACTATTTGAAAGCTTTTTTCTTCATATTTCGCGTTTTTTACTTCTGTATTTCAAATTTATATCTTTTTTGTGGATGATCTTGCAGTGTGAAGGAGAGTAAAGGGGAATAAAAAGTGCACGAACCGAGATCAAAATGTTTGAAACATTTACAAGTAACTTGTAAACGACAGAAGAAATCACAAGCAATTTGTACAAACCACAAGTTAATTGTGGTTTTGGGACTGCTATGCCGCTGTGTTATAAACCACAAGTCTTTTGCTTAATTTAACAAGTCTTTAAGTGGCTCCAGTTTTACAAATGACTTGTTAAAAAACCACGTAAAGACTTGTGGAAAAACCACAAGTCCTTCCCAGTGAGTACATTATATCGTCATATTCTCATTATAAGCGTATTTGCATGCGTACTTGTTGTGCTGTAATGTTTCACGCTGGTTGCGTAATCAGTTAGTCGTTGTCCTCTTCCTCCTCCTCCTCCACCTCCTCATCAAGTCCCTCATCGTCATCATCTTCTTCCGATGAACTGGATGAATCCTCGTCCGAGGGCGTCGATATTGGCACTGCCTGAAAGGGATGATAATTGGTGCTCAATGACGGTCTCAAATTAAAAACCGGTACTGCTGCGCGTGGGGGACTCCCACCGCTCCCCAACATACGCTGTGCATGCATACGCACGCGAGCTGCACGCGTAAAGGCAGATTTCACCCAGAGTTGCAGCTGGTACTGTATGATCGCACAATGACTCCGTGAGAATCCATCCAAAACTTTTCCCGAATTGACAAGCCAGGAAATTCAAATGGACATTGCGCGGCAACGTGTAATCACACATAAAGTATGCTGTAAACGAAATGTTTCAGTGGTTCAAAACGTAGTGGATACGCCAGTTTATTTTCAGATGGAAATGTTTTGTAAGAAATACAAATATGTAGCTGAATGGTTAAGCGTGGCAAAGCCTTTGAAATCCTGAAAATCAAGGTGGTTTTGGATGGATTCTCATATGGTCATTGTGCGACCAACACATGGATGTGCATGGAGCATGTGGTGTATGCAACCGCAATGGCAGGGCAAAGACACCTTTCTTGACACTGTATCATGCAACACAGTGGGAATTGTTCACAAGCATAGAAGGTGTTCCTCCACATCAAATGAAACACTTTTTCTACGTCGAAACTTGTGCCCTAGCCGTATCGCAAACTTTGGCCTTTGCCTTGCCGTTGACTGACCATTAGTCGCAGTGTTCATTTATATGATGGCTCAGTGGTTTTTAACGAGCCCAGCCCAGCCGTACCGTTTTCGATTCATCCGGTGGTATCGGTTTCGGTTCCATCCATTCGCGATTGGCGCCTCCCTGACTTTCTTCCTCTTCGTCTTCGTTCAAATCAGCCACTTTCACCTGATCCTCGTCCTCCTCCGATTCGGATAGATTCGATCGAACTTGTTGACGCTTCACTGAAACATTATCATCTTGATTTTCAAGCACTTAAAGAATACAGCCCACATTTTTAACCTTTCGGACGCCTTTCAACTGATGGCGGAGAATCTCTTGATACTGAAAGTGACAAGATGCGCTGTGTCGTAAGGAACACGAAGGATCACGTAATAATGCTGATTTCAACCACGACATTGCCACGATATTGACCAACTGGAAGAACGGGTTGATTTGTCTTCAATCGAAATCGATGGTGGCTCTTGCACGGATGGCGGTTCATCGGCCTGCAACGGTTCTTGCCAAGCACCCGGTTTTGGTTCTTCTGATGGCTCTTTAGTGCTGTCTGCAAGTCGACTGTGTCACGCGCCGCCTCGTGTTTTCAAAAAAATTATCCTGTCTCTGACGTTCAGTTGAGCAACCTTTCTTGTCCGTTTTCTTCTTTTCTTTTTCTCCATCGCCCGATATTGCCGTCTTTTCATTTTTTTTCGATTCTTTATCGGTTTTTGTCGCAACTTTGGAATCAATTTTTCCTTTGGAAACCGGTTCTAAAATTAGGATACTTGTTGAAGAGTGAAATGGCGAGTACATTGCATGAAACGAAAGTGCAATGGTGTTACACAGTCATGTAAAGTTAAAATGAAACAATCTGCGATTGTCTTAACCTGGGGTCTTTCCTGGTGATTCTGGTTGAGCGGACTCTTTATTCGTTGGTTCCTGCTTTTCTTTGGACGGATCCTTCTGCTTGCTACTCTTCCCCTTGCCGCCTTTCCCGCCTTTCTTCTTCTTTCCTGAGCCCTTTTTCTTCCCTTTTTTGCCGCTCTTCGATTTTTTCTTCTTCGGTCCGGCCGGGATGGCGGTGGCCAGGGGAGTCTCAGCCGTCTGGCTGCTGGCCACGTTTGCTGTGTCTTTTTGTTCGTCTTTGGGCGCCGCTTTCGCTTCCTTGGTTGATTTCTTTGCACCCGGGCCGCTTTCCACAATGGTCGAGGTGGATTTGATATCTTTTGGGAGTGCCTTCGGTGCACCGGGTTCAAGACCCTTCGGCTTGTCCTTTATCGCATGTTTTTCGTCGATCTTTGGGGTATCTTTGGCATCTTTGATCTCTTTCGGTGCTATTGTCTTTCCGCTTTCTTCCACACCTGATTCTACTACTTTTTCGGCTTTTGGTCGTTGTATTGTCGCTTCTTTTTTGTCTGATGTCTTTTTTTCGTCAGATTTGGCCTCGACCTTAGTTGACTCTTCAAAGAGAGCTTTTTTATTCGACGCTGCTCCTTTCTGAGTCGGGGGCTGAGCGGCTGATTCGGATTTTTGAGATTTCGATATTTCTTTTGCGGTTTTCAATGCTTCTGATTTTGATTTTGGTTTTTCTTCGACAGCGACGGGCAAAGGCGTCGGACTGTATAAACTTGCCGGCTTATCAGCTGTCGCTTTGGCTGCGGCCTCGGGCTCAAAGGAACATCACAAAATCAGTTAAAGATTTTAAAAATGATTTTAGCGAACATTATGCAGAAAGGCCACCATATGTATGGCAAACCAACTTTTTTCTTCTTCAAGCAGCCGACAATAATAATCGCGCTTGTTAATGTCAAGGTGATTACGCCAATCAGAAAATGAGATAGCAGCAGCGTTTGATAGCTGACTGTCGCCGGTATAACAAGGTGGCACATGGTGATATGGCTCGTGGCCGGGGAAAGAAAATCAGATGAAATTGAATTGCTGTACACAGAACGATTTTGGAACTTTCTTCTTCCAACGCCACTTAGATTTTACTTCCCCCACTGATGACACGTTTCATTCTATTTCTCATCGGTTGATTATACCAGTTTTTCTTATATGCGATCGATTGCCTAATTTCAGTGTTGTTGCACTGTTTTTGTGTATATTATGAGCGTTTGTTGTCATGTTTGAAATATCACTTTAACTAGTGTCCGCATACTTCACATTTCTTCAAATACCCGGCGTTTTTCAGCCAATGGTACATGCCGAGATTGTTGACTTCAGCCCAGGATTGTTTCGCCGCTTCACAACCGACGCACGGCTCCAATTCTAAAAATCGCACTTTGGATCACCTTAACGTGTAATACCTAAAAGGCAAACTACGTCAACACGAGCCCGATTTCGGAGTTGGTGCACTAGCAAAACAAAAAGAAAGAGAAATCCTCATGCACCACGTTGTATTCCACAACGTGCAACGTTTCCCAAATTAGCAGCCCGTATGAATTTTTCACTAATCTAGCACCTCCGAAATCGGGCTCGTGTTGGCGTAGCGTTACTATACATTGTATTATGCATTAGCAGTATATAGTGAAGTGTAACCGGGGTCGGTGGGACTTGTCGTCGTCTTTGGCTGGCCATCTCTCTGTGTTTGACAACGTTCTCTTAGTTTTTTTCGTCTGCGGTCGGACTTTGATTTTGACTCATGCTCTATCTCGGATGTCGATGGGTCACTGATACTGCGGTCTTCTGTCGACTTTGTATTGGACTCTGTCCAATTTGACTTTGTCTCGGGAGATTCTGTGAGAAAAGAGGGAGATTCTGTGAGAAAAGATCTTTCGTTGTTAAGCAAGAGTAGCAAAAACGTGGATATAGTTCAGCAAACCTTTGCTTCTGTTTTCGTCAGCCTCTGATTCTGACTCTGATGCTGATTTGAGCACCAAATTGGACTTTGCGTTTGGAGAATCTGAGAAAAGATGTTTGTTTGCCTTGTGAGAAGAGAAAATGTTTTTGTCCAAAAAATCTGAGAAAAACACGCGCTACGTATACGTACGCATATGACAGGCAGTTGGGGAGCTTGCACCTTTGCTTTTGTTGTCATCCGTTTCTGACTCTGACTCTGACACAGATTCGAAAACCAAATTGGAATTGGCCACAATCCGACTTTGATTGGGCGAAGGAGGGGGAGATTCAGATGAGGACGAAGAAGAGGAGCTTGAGGATTTGGAGGACGATTTCAGTTCAGCTACGATCGCGTTCAGCACGTCTTCTTTGGCCTGGTCCTGAATTGAAGGAAAGTTGGATATGAAAAATTTACATGAAAATTATGTATTTATAAAAAAATGTTGTGAGTGTTGAAACAATGCTAGTGTAATGAATCCAACCTGCTCCTTGCTATTCGTTTTTGCCAGACTGGGATGGGACATGATTGCTGTGCTACGTCTGTTACTTTTTCATCGAAAATTATCCAGTAAAATAAAATACCTGCTTTTTTCCAGTCAAGGTTTGCTTGAATTAGACAATTGTGGTATATTTGCCACGTATATGTTGTGTACTGCTTGACCAAACGTGCGATTAATTTGTCAAAAATCCACCCAAACTACGCCCAACGGGCACGCGTCCACGTGAGATAGAGAAGTCGTTCGACTGGGCTGTGTTTCATTGGATTCAGGCTGAAGCCTAAGCCTGATCCTAATGGCAAGCCTAAGCCTGAAAAATAAACCTAAGCTTGTGCTTTAGCACAGGACTGTGCTTAAGCATAGAAAAGTGGGTTGATTTTTTGGGCAGTTAAATCAAACTTCGTGACCAATGACCCAGTACCCGATCAATTTCAAGCGCTTATCATAATTTTGTGTCACTTTGCTTGTTCCCCGAAATTCAAGAAGATAATTTATGATCCAGTGATTATAAAACCAGTATTGATCATAGAAGGAGAATCCGAGTTGAAAGTCAGTGTGAAGAAACTGGCCTGAAAAATCAAGGACCGCATACACAACATTGATTGCTCAACAAGAATCACTGCGACTGAGCAGATCGTCTGATAATCGAAGTCCCTACCTACCACACAATACACATAACATCCTGATATGCAAACCATGAGCTATGAGTCAGAAAGACGACGGTTCAGTGTTGAACTGCTGTAATAGAACTTTGAAATGATATCAACAAAAGTAAGAAAGGAAAACGAATAACAGTTTGAACACAGTTGTTTGGCTATAGTTTTTCTTGGGTCTCGCTTTCTTTGATTTTGATTCACAGTGACCCGCTGCTACGCTCAAACGCTGTCTCGGGCACGGATTTTGATGAATACGTGTTATCGCGCGTCGATTTTGAATTTGAGGAGGCAGTCGTTGGTTTTGAGATCACCGATCGCGAATCGACAGGCTTATTCGACTTGGGGATCAATTTGCCAAATTTATCAATTCTACTTTTGCTCTTGCTGACGCTAGTTGATGACGATTGCGATGGTTCGGGGGACTTTGTATCTGCAAATATGGCATTGAGTGTCAGATATGCTCACAAGTATATTTCGACTGTCAAACATCCGAACAGCGTAGAGTTGGTCTTTACTCTTAATTATGAACAAACAATTCTTATGCAATTTATATCAGATCTGTGTTTAATTGTACACACCTTTGGTTTGCATGTCCATCCTCTCCTCTCGCATCTTTGCGGCCCGTTTCTCGAAACGGCGCTTTTGTCTCACCGCTCTCTCACTTTGAAAATCGGTTCTCAAGGAATCCGACTTTGTCCCAAACACTCGAGCCGTTTGTTTCTGCTTTCTGCCGTCTTAAAAACGATTCAGAATTCACATCTATTTTGAAATGCTGATCCTAAGAAGGCAACATTTTGGTGTCCACTTTTCGCTTTCTTCTTCATCTGACTTTGACTTTGATTTTGAAACTTTCTGTCCGGACTTGGACGATTTTCGTTTCGGTGGAATGGATTTCCCTTGAATTCAGAAATCTAGTTACCGAGATGTTGAGCGCGTGAATTCACAAATTATGCAAAACATTTTCAGTTGACAAGCCTGCTAAAACGGAGTCAATGAGTTTTTGCTCTTTTCCTTTCTTCTCTCGACGTCGTTGTCGACTTCCTGATGGATCCTTCGGCAGTTTGAGTTCGTTGTTTTTGTCTCTTTCATTCTGAAGATAGCAATTTATTGGAGTCAATGGAAGCTCTGCATTCTGGGTGTGGATGATGCTGATTAAACCACTATACTTCTGGAACGATTTCTTCTTTCACTTTAATCCTTGTTGATGCTGTCGTTCTTGTCTGAGAGGGAGATTGTTTTTAAAGGGCAACATCATAAAAACACACCTTTATGTTAAAAACCGACCTTCTTACAGCAGCCACCCAATATCAAAATCAGTATGGAATAAATCAAAACTAGCGAGGTCATACAAGCGAACAGAACTGTGACAGTCGTTGAATGGATATCCAACAGAAACATCATGATTTTGTCACTTTGAATGGGAATTCAAATCTAATCGAAAGGTGAAAAATACTGGGGAAATGATATTTTTAACTTTCATCTGACATCATGATTGAACAATTCACTCCAACAGCTAAAGAACGTTGTTTGAGCAGAGTGTCGTTGATTGTGCTAGTGGTTCGTAAATTTATTTTTTGAACAAAAAATTTTCAACAAGAATGAACCAGCAAACAAGTCTGGGCAATCAACACAACAATTCTTTCAAGTATATACACACACTAAACTACTAACGTCCGATCTGAAGTCATATGAAAACTTGTATATTTGAGCAAAACCACATCCATTTCTCAGTCAAAGAGAGATCACAGTTACAAGAGACATGAAAGGCTCCAATCGATTTCAATGCCAGTCAATATTTGGTTCGGTGCACCCTCTTTAGTGAATATTATGCTTACCAGAAAATGTCGGTCCCCGATCATGAACTATAAAGAGGGCATACGCCGTAGCTGGTGCCAAAATCTGAACGTTCCACTTTCATTTCTGCTTCACGGCCGATTCAGCGACGCTTTTCGTGTCACTTCCGGCCGACGTGATTGCAGCAGCACTCGAAGTTGTTGATGTGGTTGTCCCGGATGGTTTGGATTTGGTTGAGGTCGTGGATTTGGACTGACTCTTAAATAGAACCTCGAAAGAATTGGTTGCTCGCACTTTGTACTCGTTCGTTGGCCGGCGACTTTTACGTGACACGGTCCAGGGCCTTATGGTGCTTTCGGCCACAACGAAAAATATTCCCAGTGGCCACCAGGAGATGGACGGCATCTTTAGGCTAGAATATCGTTAAAAAATCTATAAGATTTTAGGGATTATCTATTTACAGTTAGATACTCCATTGACATGGAGTATTTTTGAATGGAAATTTCATCCCCACTTTGCCGCTAACCGACCTGGTCACCAGACTACAATAGTGATTGCTCTTTATGGGTACCAAAAACGATGGGCTCCGGGCATGTCACCAGGAAGAGTGTAGGATTACTGGCTATATGATAAACGGGCTATTGGTCAATGCATATCGTGATCGTAGCCCAATGTCATGTGACGCTTTGGTCTCGCTGCTTTGACGACCAACATTGATGATTTACCGTACGTTGATCACTGAACAATAAGCCAATAAACAGGGTGACCAAAAGCTGCTATGCATGTCAAACAAGAACTAAGGAAAAGATTGCACCTCTGGCGTTTCCTTGAACCAGTTCACATACTGTTGTTGGTCATCTGACGGGGTCGGTTCGGCTTTTGCATCGTTCGGAGGTGCTGTTGGCTTTGGATCTGCGAAACGAAGGGCTGTTTGGAAGCGAAAATATTCGCAGTGTTGGCAAACTTAGTGGTTTGGTTTGTCTCATAGTCGCTTGACTTAAGCGTCTTTGAGATGTGCAGAAAAGTCGCATGACCAAGGTAGATCAATCCAAGCCGATTCCAAGTTTGATGCCCAGAATCATTTGGTCTGGGAGGTTCCTCTGACCTGTTTTCTCTTTCTCTTTTTTGTCTTCTACTTTATTTTCTCTTATACTGTGCTTCTCATTCTTGTCAGCTTTCGATTTGGACTTGGATTTGGATTTTTTCTTGTGCTTTCGTTTGCGTTTTGATTTGGTCGAATCTAAAGACAGTCAGTTGGTTGTACCAGCAGCACTCTGTTATTATCCGTCACCGTTTTCAAGTGTATGAAGTCCATGCCAATCAGACCTTTCTTGTCCTTCTTCTTTTTCTTCTTTCCTTCTTTCTCCACATCTTCAGCAGCAGTCGTCGGTTTCCCTGAGTTAGTAATACATTTGTGTTGATCGGATGCTGCAAAGAACGGCAGAAACAAATGTTTGCTGTCGATCTGGGTTGGTCCCTTACCGCCTTCCTTCGGTTTGCTCTTGCCGCCTCCTGATTTCACGTCATCTTGGTCCATTGCTGAATTCTTCACTGTCTCTGACGTTTCACTCAGCACCCAACCAGTGGCTGTGGTAACATATGTATAGTCCGTCCACCAGCTCATGGCACTTTGTGTTGCTGCTGGTTGGTTTGGTCCCTTCCTCCACGCTCTAATGAAAGAGAAATTGAGTGTGAGCGATTTTGCAAAAAAAACTAAAAAAATAATAAAATGTGTCGAAAACGATTGAATTCGATCAAATTTAAAATTAAATTAAATTAAAATCTATAAAACACGTCGATTTCATAAAGACAGCAATTTAGGAGCAAAAATAATTTTTTTCGGAAACTCAATTTCTCTTTCATTAGAACGTGGAGGAAGGGAACAAGTCGGCCAGCAGCAACACAAAGTGCCATGAGCTGGTGGACGCACTATACAGGCACAGTATATGTAGTATGTACATGTAGTTTCGCACGCGCTTCTTTCAAGTTTATTTCTTTTTCAACAAATTAAAGCGCAGCCAGTTTCTGAACCTTTATTGCCCTCTCCTTTCGATTTTTTCTTGTTCTGCGATTTGTCTGCGTCTTCCTTGCCGCCCAGTTCGGATTTTGGCCATTTGTACGCATCTGAACAATGTTGAAGCTGAGTTAAACCATCTCAACAATAATTTGAAAAAAGTTCAGCATACCTTTTCCTGACTTTGTTTCGATCACCTTAATATCAGATCCCGCAGGCGGGCTTTCGACCTCTTTGGCTACCGATCCTTCTTCCGTCACTTTCGAAGACGCCGGTTGTTGCGTTTCTTTGGCTTTCTTTTTTGGCGTTTCCTTGTCTTTCTCGTCCTGATGAAGAAATGTGGCGATAGAACAGTTTGATATACCGAAAACCAAATTTTTTGTATAAGTGAACCTTTTTCTTGTCATCCGACTTTTTAATTCGGTTTTGCTTTCTCTTGCACTGTAATTTAAAAGAGCATGGTGACTGTTAAGTTAGCCATTTTAAAATCAAACTAACCACTTTTGAGCATCCCATGGTGATCAGAGTCAACGTTGAATAAATCACGGTCAGCAAAATGATAGCACAAAACAGCAGGTCGACGTCAATGGTTTCGGACATGAACATGGTGATACTGGGAACGGTAATTGAACAAAAAGCACTTTTTTCATGTCAAAGCAAACACTTTGTTACAAAATGAATGCGTTGGTTGCTTCGGTTGACACGGAAGAACATAAAAAATAAATTTTGAAAAGTTTCGGTTGAGAACAGTAGCTTTCGATAGATTGGTGTATTAACATTCCTGGAACTCTGTTTCATTTTATTTCCATCAGTATTTGATTATAACTGCACCATTATAAGTCTGTCAGGTATTATACATTACCCGGTTCGGGTTAAGAATTCGTTTAGCATTCACCAACAACTGCAGTATGGTTTTCAATGATTTTGATATCATATTGTTTCCCGTTAAGTCGATTCCAAACAATTCTATGTATATATGTAGATAGCCATATTGTAACATTAAAGATGGCTACGTTGATGGTCGCACAAATCTACCATCTATGATGAATCGATCTGAACAAATTTTGACGTTTGATAAGCCACACGGCAGATTGCGAACTGTCGTGCAATGTAGAGAACTTGACTAGATTGAGGTTCATCATAGTGGGCAGACTGTGTCGTATCACGGGTCTTCTCCACTATCGGATGTGCCTGATAATCCATGTTCAAACATATCCTCAATCCCAGCAGCCGTTGGCAGCGTGACTGGTGCCTTCTTTGACCGAGGTGGCGAATTGTGCTCTTCATTCGATTCGATCGCTTTGTTATCGTCAACAACCTGCTTGGTACCGCCTTTGTCCTCTCTTGATCCCCCTGATTTATTCATTGTCGCCTCCTCTGTTTGTTTTTGTGCGTCGTCTGGAATTGAAACTGCGGGAACACATAGTAGCTATGAAGATAACCGCTTCATTATCATTAAATCCCGATGTCCCCCTGGGTGTCTCTCCTGTAACAAGGTCAGGGAGGGGGCATTTTTGGTTTCTTTGAATACAATTGTTATGATCATTATGGAGTAGAGTTGTATTATACGCACGCACACAGACTTGGCTGGTTGTTAACAGGGCCCGGTCCACAGAAGCCGAATTACCTAAACCTAAACCTAAACCTTGACCTTAACCTTGACATAAACGCAAACATAAAATAGAAAATGACGACCAAAAACGCAAAGGTTAAGGTCAAGGTTTAGGCTAAGGTTAAGGTTTAGGTTAAGGTTTTGGTTAGGGGTAAGCTTTAGGTTTAGGTTAAGGTAATTGGCTTCTGTGGTCCGGGCCCTGCACACACAATTGCACATGTGACCAAAAACTGTGCGCGGAGAAGCACTTCTATACGTAGCTCAGTTGATAGAGCAAACGCTCCGATTAGGCGGAGGACCTGAGTTCGAGCAATAGCCGAAGCAAGCAATTTTTTGTTCGCAAAGGATTTTGGAATGTATTTTATACATGCGCTCACCGTTATAGAGTAGAATTCAGATGACAAAGTCAAGTTCACTGCCAACCTTACCGTCAAAGTTTAAAGTTAGACGTTTCAGCGTCACGCTAGCTGATGGTCAAGACGTGATTTTCCAAACGAAGTGTCAACTTTGACTCCGCGTCGTTGTATATGGTTGCACGGTTTTTTCAACAAATAGTATTTTAAGGACGTAACACAAGCGTCTTAGACGAATATTTCGAATCTGTGGATTTTCTGCCCAATGGTATTTAAATAATGCTGCGATCACCTGTTTATTTCTGTGCCTTCTTTCATAAAACTCGGAAATACCCTTCAAAACCGCTTGTGTTACGTCCTAGGAGAGAAAAGCATCCAGTCATTCACAAAAACGCCTCGAAGTTGACCCTTCATTTACAAAATCGTGTCTACTGCATCAGCAAGTGTCAGCCCGAAATATCTGACGTTGAACTTTAATGGTGAAATGGACGGCAAACGTGACTTTGTTTTGTGAAAGCTCACCCTGAAGGATTACAAACGACGTTTGAAAACAGAAAAAACACGAAAATTTTTTACCTTTGTTGAAGAAATTGTTATCCGGTGCTGCCACTGGTGGAGGGATGTGGGCTCCTCCATTCGTTTCGTTCTGTTGGGGCACCGGTCCCGACTTCATTGCAGGTGATTTTGGTCCTCCTCTGATGTCAACGCTGCCGCGTATAACCTCACCTGACGTTAACCGTGTTTTAGCTCTTTGCATATATTAGTGAAATTACATAAAAATGCAGCTGGCCAGGATTGGAAAAAAAGGGTTTTGAAAAGCATTTTTTGAACTGTCTTCGGGGAACAAAAAGCTCTAAAACCTCCAAAAATAACCTTTTTGGGGGTGTTTTTTTCGTCTTTTTTTCTCAAGGATCGCGAAAGTTTTCCCCAAAAGTTTCTTTTGAGGCATGTATTTGGTATCTGATGCCCCAACTGATGTTATTTATCTTCCCGTAATACATGAGGCATTGTATATGCATGTAACTACATACATGTGGAACGTTGATGTCACACCACCTGATGTGCTGTCTTTGGATTGATATCAGGTGTGCCATTTTTTCGCGTGATTTTCTTGAAATAGGGATTCTGTAGCAATTTACTGATGCCACTACATCAGTCAGACAGACCGTCTCCACGCTGGTTGAAATTAGTCAAACCATGTGGAAATTTGTCCTTTTCTTACTAAAGTCATGCGACGACGGCTAATCCCACTGAGTTTCGATCACGTGGACTGATACCGTCCAAGGCACCGTGGGCTTATACAAAGAAAGCCTAACCAGTTTCGGGGTCAACCAGTACATCATTTGGGCCGGCTCTCGCCACAGCAGCCTTCCTTTGTTCTTCAGCGTTCAAATGACTTGACTTCGTTCTTTTCGCTGACTTTCTTGGTTTGTGCTCATGCGATCTATCGGTTGATTTTTCACTGTTTTCAGATTCAGTTTTTTCAGATTTGTCGTCTCCTGTTGTTCTCCCTGAGTTCTTCTTTCGCTTTTTTGATTTACCCTGAATGATAAATTCATAGTGCTGGCTCAGAATTCCTCCTTCTGGAGAATGAATTGTCACGAATGAAGTAAATACATTTCATGGTTTTTTTCATTACGTTAGAGGCAATTGCTCACCTTTTTCTTTTTCACACAGCCGCCTACCAGCCAGCTCAGCGCCACGGTTACGGTAGCGAATAGAACCATTCGCAACAGCAGATTAATGATCAAATCGGACATGAAGATGATGATATATGTGGACTGTGCAACTGCCTCGCTTAGTTTATGTATGCATGATTTTACCGGTGAAAAGCGCTTATGAAACTTACTTTTTCGGTTGTGAGCGATGATGGCGAGAGCAAGTAACTTTCAATGCATATCGAAGACAAGCCACCCCAAACTAGAGCTGCCAAACTTCTTTCGTACAATAATGTAAACAATGCGAACTCTCAAAGCCAACTGCTTAGTCAGGAAAATTAAATTTAAAGTTAAAAATCAGAAAAGCTGAAGAAGTTCTCACGAGCCTGATCAGGTTTGGGCAATTCCCGTCACTGAACATAGTGGCGAATGCGAATCCTTCTCATCACAATTTGACGAAACGCCAAAAGGATTTTATGGACGGTATGCGCTTGATTTTGCATCTGAAATTAATTCATGTGCCGAATATATTGCATGCAATAAAGTCTGACTGCTGGAACGGTCATCAGTGAGAGCACCCGGGCCGTGGCCATTCTGGCCACGCATATCCATGCAGTAACATATGGACATGCAGTAACATGGAACACAACATTGTTCCATTCGATTGGACCGCACTGCAAATTTGGCAGAGATTAGCAATTTTCGTACCGTACTAAAAACCTAAATAGAAGGGGGGGGGGCTCTATTAATTCACTGACCCCATTTTGGGGGGGCTCTATTACGGGGGGGGCTCTATTACGGGGGGGCTCTATTACGGGGGGGCTCTATTCCGGGGGGGCTCTATTAATTCACTGACCCGAACCTGAAAAATTGTTCCCAGAAATGCCCCTAAAAACCCCTAAAAAGGGGTTTGAAGGTACGTTTTTTCGCTTGTAATCGCATTTATTCGGGTCTATTCGTCGATAAGAGGCTTATTATGTGCTCTGAACGAACAACAAACGTGCATAAATGTACCTGTGCACCACTATCAAGCCTTAATACACTACTGTATAGGGGATGTTACTTAGGGGGGGGCTCTATTCCGGGGGGGCCTCTATTAATTCACTGACCCCTTTTTGGGGGGGCTGTATTACGGGGGGGCTCTATTCCGGGGGGGCTGTATTTAGGTTTTTACGGTATTTTAACTTCAAGTTTCAAGTTTTCATGTTTTATGCACGCTTTCGCAAAAGCCTACCGGCAGGCTAGGAAGAATTAACAAAATGAGCTAAATATGAGCAAACGAACACGGACAAACAGAACGCGTTACGGTAACGAATGTAGAAACGTGGAGGCGGTTCAACGCAGTTTCACCCATTATTTGCCGGGTCTCCATGTCCATCCTTACCTCAAACGCCTGTCCCTCCTCAACTTGGAACCCCTCTGGTATACAGGCGGGTCGTCAATGACCTGGTCTTAACTCACAAAATTATATCAGGCCTGGTGCCAGGGGTTTCAAAGGCCGATTTCTTCACCCCACCTTCCTCCCGTCCTGTCCGAGGCCATAGCCAACAGCTGAGTCGACCACGGGGTCCGGGTGCAGCCTTGGCGAAGTTTTGGGGTCACCGAGTTGTCGACTTGTGGAACAGTCTTCCCGAGTGTGTAGTCACATCTAAAACATCATATCAATTCAAAAAAAGGCTGCGCGCACATTGCGCTGACGGGATCTGGGACTATATCTTGTCCAATTTCCCTTCATCCCTCAATTAAAAGTTGTCACGCTTTGCTAAATCGCTGCTAAAATTGGTCTCTTCCACATTTCAGACCAATTGCTATTATTATTGTTGCCGAATTTGCTACATTTGCGCATTTTGACCTTTATTCGGATCTTGTCTTTCGATTTATCAATCAACATCGCTGTGTCGTGTGTCTCGTCCTGTGTTGACCAGTGCTACCGTTCAATTTTTGGTTCGTTTGTTCTCTTTCTATTTTTTTCTAATTTTTGCGTGGTCCCAGTAGGTTCTCGTAGTTCTTCCACGTTGTTCTTGTTCGTTCCGTTTCCTGCTCACATTTACGCATCATATTGTAAATTTCCCAGCCTACAAACAGGCTTTTGCGAATAGCTCAATAAAGACTTGACTTGAACGAACGGTAACACTACTGGACAACATTGACAACAACCAGAGCCCCCAAATCTCCGGCCAGGCCCCACCTACTGATCGCTTTCTTGCCGAATCCGTCAGAAATTTTAGTATTTGTGACAAAAAATCCCTACTTTTTCAGTAAAATAAGTCACTTCAGTAGCTTCGGGCCGGGGCGGGGTGCCCGGCCCGGCCCGGCCCGAACCAAAAGCCCTAAATCGCGGCCCGGCCCGGCCTGTGCGTAGTGCGTGGTGGTGTGGCTACCCAGGCGGGGCGGCAACCTACTGTATCACTAAAAATGTGGGGCGACAACCTACCTACCGCTACCAGTGGTGTGGCTACCCAGGCGTGCAATCAACCCACTGTACCACAAGAAAGGCCTGCAATCAACCTACCTACTGTACCGGCCGAGCTAGGGGGGGAACAAAATTTTGGATGTCTAAATTTTGATGAAAATGTGCTCTAAAACGCTAATTTCGCGCGCATCGCGCGATTTTTCGCCTATTTGGGGTGAAAAATATCGATTTTATACCATTTTGAGCCAAAAATAGCAACCTACTGTATCAGCCGGGGGGCGGCGACCTACCTACCAACTGTACCAGGATGGCGCGTCGGTGTAGTTCCTGGTCCGGACTCCGGAGGGGGAACAGGCGGTACCCCCCTTTTTTCGGAGGGGGAACAGACGTACCCACCTGGGGGGAAGGGGGGAGGGACCCGGAAGGGGGGGGAGGACTCAAATTTGGAGAAAAATCATTTTTTGAGGTCGAAAATTTGGCTCATTTCTACCCCTTTTAGGAAAAAAATCTCAATAAAAAAGGTATTTTGGCGATTTTTGACGACATTGACCTAAAAATCCCTCATTTTATGCCTAAAAATGCCTTTTTAAGCCAAAATTTGCCTATTTTAGGTAAAAATTCGGGGAGCAGACCCGACGTACCCGGAGGGGGAACAGTGGGGCAGGCGTACCATGGAGGGGGAACAGACGTACCCGAGGGGGACCCCCTCCCCCCAGCAACTACACGCGTCGTCAATCTACCTACCTACTGTACCACACCATTGCTACCTACTGTATCGGCCGAGCTAGGGGGGCAACAAAAATTTTTAAGTCTAAATATTGCTGAAAATGCACTCTAAAACGCTCATTTCGCACGTAGCGCGCGATTTTTCGCCTATTTGGAGTGAAAAAATACCGATTTTATACCATTTTGAGCCAAAAATAGCAACTTACTGTACCAGCCGCCGGGCGGCGACCTACCTACTGTTTGTACCAAGATGGAGCGTCAATCTACCTAACCTACTGTACCTAGGGGGACCCCACCCCCTGCTGCACCATTGGTATTGTCTATTTGACGACTTTTCATGGAAAACAATAATGAATTTTCAACCAAAAAAATAGGCTCAAAAATCGCAAAAATTATGACAAAAATTGGGTTAAAATCTGAGCCAAAAATTCGGGCCGGGCCGGAGATTTGGGGGTTCGGGTCGGGCCGGGCCAGGCCGGAGATTTGGGGGCTCGGGCCGGGCCGGCAAAACCCGGCCCGATTGCGACCTCTGATGCACAGCCACGACAGAACTAGCACCACCGGAATCGCGAAATTATTGAGCACCTAACAAAGTTGATGATTTCGTAAGTTTTCTGACAAAACAATCTTATCTATCGTAATTTCTCATTTCTCAAGCCAGTGCCTAACGAATAAACATAACGAACGGGGCTTGCGCATGCGGTAATGCCCAAGCTAGCGAGCTGCGTTACCGACCTTTGGTTGTGCAACCCATATGGTTGGCTGCCGTTTCTATGTGCAGCATCTCCATCTCCTAAATAAACAGCAAGTACTACGCTGCAATTTGCAATACAACGCCGATGTGCTAAATTTCCTGTAAGAACAAAATAAAAAAGGCCTGAAGAAAACGAATGGACGACTGACCACAATGCTCGTGATGCTGGTAAATTGATAAGCGTAGACAATCAGATAATTGGCCTCATCGTCGAATACAGCGAGAATCGGGTATTTCCAGCCGCGATTTCGCACCACCTGCGAAAATGGAATAAAACTGTAACTTCACGGAATGTGAAATAATTCAATCTTTTGTCAACAACTCACGTGAATTAAGTTTGACTCATTCCGTCTGCAGGCAATGATCGTGCCGTAGACGAAGGCGAGAAAGAAGTAATTGGCAAAGGATTGAGCTGAAAATTAATCGCATATTAATTTCGTCCCAAATCCAAAAAATTGACCATCGCATCTCTTATTTTTTCACACGGCGGACGGGCAACTGAGCGAAGCACATTTGAGCAAGACCACATTGAGCAAGTGAAAAAGAGCAGGGGCCAAAAGATCAGCACCTAAAAACGAATAAGCCTCAGCCTAAGCCTAAGCTCAAGCATAAAACATTCTCCACTTCAAAAAGTGACTTTTTCCTGAATTTGGGTCTTCCCCCCCCCGCTTCCCTCGGGGAGGTACACTAATTTCCCTTCGAAAAAGTGGGATGGAAAGGTACACTACTTTCCCCGCCGGACCAGGAACTACATTGGGGGTACATCTGTTCCCCCTCCGAAAAAAGGGGAGTATCGCCTGTTCCCTCTCCGGACCAGGAGCAGGAACTACACTAGCACTGCCTACATCTACCTCTTATCCCCCCCATCCACTTCCCTGGTGGTCGGCATCAGCAGTGTATGTAGTGCAGAGTGCACGATGCCGTGCCGACCAGTGTTGTTCCTGGGGGAGGGGTCCTCCCTCGGGTACGTCTGTTGTTCCCCCTCCATGGTACGCCTGCCTCCCTATTCCCCCTCCGGGTACGTCTGCTCCCCCAATTTTTGCTTAAAATAGGCAAATTTAGGCCTAAAATAGGCATTTTTAGGCATAAAATGAGTGATTTTTAGGCCATTGTGGTCAAAAATCGCCAAAATATCCTTTTTATTGAGACTTTTCCAAAAAGGGGCAAAAATAATGCAATACCATAATAATGCCATTTGCAAGAATGCCATTTGTTTCAGGCGATTGAATTCGTGAAGGTGTAATGCGTGCACGATTACGTTGAATCTGGTTCAGCGTAGGTAACTTGACAACCTGACATTGGTGAAAGAAAAATGATAATTATGTGATAGACGGTTGCTGCTGTTGTTCGCGACGAGACTGCGAAGAACGCGAAAAAGCGTTAGTTTTCCTGGTGTTTTGATTGATTCATATTAACTACAAGAAGAAAAATGCCTGCTGTCGCGCGGCAAGAATCAGGATATGGTTCTCAATGCTGGTCGCATATAAAACACCTATACAAGATTGTTTACTCCCCAAAGTAAAAAGATATCAGTGGTTACGCACAGGAGCAAAAGGCGATTAAAAACATCACCGAAACAGAAGAAAAGCTTATTTGCCAAAAAATGAACAGGATTTAGAAAGAGGCATTGCATTCCTTTCGAAAAGTGAATTAATAAGCGATACGCCATCAGGGAACCATATTGCGGCCGATAGCGCAATGAGGCGACAACGGCAAGCTGTCACAGGTTCGATTCGTACTAGTAACGGCATAAAGAGTGGGTAAAACGATTATGCGTTGGCCGCAATATGGTTCCTTGATGGCGTATCGCTTATTAATTCACTTTTCGAAAGGAATGCAATGCCTCTTTCTAAATCCTGTTCATTTTTTGGCAAATAAGCTTTTCTTCTGTTTCGGTGATGTTTTTAATCGCCTTTTGCTCCTGTGCGTAACCACTGATATCTTTTTACTTTGGGGAGTAAACAATCTTGTATAGGTGTTTTATATGCGACCAGCATTGAGAACCATATCCTGATTCTTGCCGCGCGACAGCAGGCATTTTTCTTCTTGTATTTTTGTTTTATATCGAGTAAGCGAATTTTCTCATTCGGTGGACGGAAAATACATATGATCACACTGATAATTCGTTCACTATACAGAGGAATTCACTATGTAGAGGTTCACCTTGTGGTGGTTTTACTGTATTCATGTTACTGTGTCAAACCTCAATCAAGTTAGAGCTAAAAAGCGATGTCACGATCGGATTAACCGACCCCAGAAACATAAACAGCTGACACATTATTGGAGATCAGATCACTATTACACTATTTATTCGCATTGATCAATACTGAGTTCCGGTTCTGGCTCCCAAAAGATCCACATTTAAAAACCAATGCCACCGTTGGGTTTCTCGACACCGAAAACCTATATACCGCACGCACTGTCGTTATGATCAGGCCAGTATTGTGCGACTTATTTGCATGGATAAATACTGAGTTCCGGTTCCAGTTTCGGTTCTGGCTCCGGAGAGCTCCGGATTAAAAAACCAATGTCACCACTAGATTTCTCGAGCCTGAAAACCCATGTTCCGCACCCACTGGCTTCATGATCAGACGAGTATTGTGCGACTTAATTGCATGGCTAAATATTGAGTTCCGGTTCCAGTTCCGGTTCTGGCTCCGAAGAGCTCCGGATTCAAAAGCTGATGTCACCATTAGATTTCTCGACCCCGAAAACCTATATACCGCACGCACTGTCTTTATGATCAGGCCAGTGTTGTGCGACTTATTTGCATGGCTAAATATTGAGTTCCGGTTCCAGTTCCAGTTCTGGCTCCGAAGAGCTTCGGATTGAAAAGCCAATGTCACCATTAGATTTCTCGACCCCGGAAACCTATAAACCGCACGCACTGTCTTTATGACCAGCCCAGTATTGTGCGACTTATTTGCTTGATAAATACTGAGTTCCGGTTCCAGTTCCAGTTCTGGCTCCGAAGAGCTTCGGATTGAAAAGCCAATGTCACCATTAGATTTCTCGACCCCGAAAACCTATATACCGCACGCACTGTCTTTATGATCAGGCCAGTGTTGTGCGACTTATTTGCATGGCTAAATATTGAGTTCCAGTTCCGGTTCTGGCTCCGAAGAGCTCCGGATTCAAAAGCTGATGTCACCATTAGATTTCTCGACCCCGAAAACCTATATACCGCACGCACTGTCTTTATGATCAGGCCAGTGTTGTGCGACTTATTTGCATGGCTAAATATTGAGTTCCGGTTCCAGTTCCAGTTCTGGCTCCGAAGAGCTTCGGATTGAAAAGCCAATGTCACCATTAGATTTCTCGACCCCGGAAACCTATAAACCGCACGCACTGTCTTTATGACCAGCCCAGTATTGTGCGACTTATTTGCTTGATAAATACTGAGTTCCGGTTCCAGTTCCAGTTCTGGCTCCGAAGAGCTTCGGATTGAAAAGCCAATGTCACCATTAGATTTCTCGACCCCGAAAACCTATATACCGCACGCACTGTCTTTATAATCAAACCAGTATTGTGCGACTTATTTGCTTGATAAATGCTGAGTTCCGGTTCCAGTTCCGGTTATGGCTCCGAAGAGCTCCGGATTCAAAAACCAATGTCACCATTAGATTTCTCGACCCCGAAAACCTATAAACCGCACGCACTGTCTTTATGACCAGCCCAGTATTGTGCGACTTATTTGCATGGCTAAATACTGAGTTCCGGTTCCAGTTCCGGTTCTGGCTCCGAAAAGTACTGGATCCAAAAACCAATGTCACCACCGAATTTCTCGACCTTCAAAACCCCCGGTACCGCGGCGGATTTCTCCTCCGATGCATCACTGAGTTTTGGACGAACATTTTGCCGGAAAAAAAAAGAAAGAAAGAAAGAAAGAAAGAAAGAAAGAAAGAAAGAAGAAGAAGAACGTTTTTGCACTTTTTGAGAGGCGTTTGGTACCGTAACTCCACGACGCCGGTACCGATCAACGTCAAATTTTGTACGCAGATGTAGGGTGGCCTAAGGCACCTTGTGGTTAAATATTGAAACCATCGGTGCTTTGTTGTGGAATTACTGGCCAGTGAAAAATTTTGCTGCCGGCACTAACTCCGGACAACCATATGGGACATGCGCTACCGCGCATGCCCCGATTATTAGGTATTCCCTAAAATACAAGGGGGAGGCTCTATTCTTTCACTCTGTCTCCGTCTGCTGAGCCTCAGTCATTTTCAAAAAAATTATTTTCACCATCACCATTCGTCGAGCCTCAGTGATTTTCAAAAAAATTATTTTCACCATCACCATTCGTCGAGAAACGTTCCAAATCTGCTGTTTTTTTCGGTCGGCAGGGTTCAAATCTGCTCTGTTTAGGGAACACGTGCTCTACTTCTATAATCCCGTGTGGCTAGTAGGCCAGTAATTTATATTTTTTGAAAAACCGGTTTTTTTTGCGAAAGGAAACCGTTTTACAAATAATATACCAGTGCGTAGGGAATTCCGAAGAGCGAAACACCTGCTTTCAGGCAGTTTTTGGCTTGTTTATGGCGTAACAAGCGCTGCGCATAGGCCCGAAAAAGTCTTGTTTTTACCTGTTTTAGCCTCCATTTAAACGGTTTTGCAACGTGGTTTCGGACCCTCTATACTTGCGGGCCGGAAAAAAAACCGTTTTTTTTCCGGAAAAAAAACCGAAAAAAAACCGTTTTTTTTTCCGAGGCCCGGAAAAATACGTTTTTATTTTTCCGGAAATTTTTCCAAGTGGCAACTTTTGGAAAAAAACGGTTTTTTTTCCAAAAATTTCCGAAATATTTTCAAAGGGGACGAAAGGATGTTGTCAAAACCAATGTAAATCGGTGCTAAACAGTTCAAAATGAGCACTTTTTAATCTCCAAGTGCATTTTTAGCCTGTTTCTGGCCATTTCCCGACAAAATTTTCTCCAAAATAGGCGTTTTTGGACCATGGGTATCCTTAAGTACTGGAAAAATATTTGGAAAAAAAACGGTTTTTTTTTCCGGAAAAAAAACGGTTTTTTTTCCAAAAATATATTTTGCGGAAAAATACGCAAGTATAGGACCCTCAAGAAAATTTTTCGCCATTTTAGATGAATAAACACATTATTCCACCACGAAACATAAAGTAACTCTATTTTTTCCAGTAATTTATTTTGGAAATTTATCTGGCTCCGGAAAAAACTTTTTTCGTTTTATCCAGGAAAAGACGTTTTTTCACGGTGGGCACTATAGTTACGCCTTGGGGTTGACACGTTGAACGTGCCCAATTATTACCGCTCAGGCCGCCAAACGCTGTAGCTGGCGATGGCTCAACAACCAGCGATCACCGCTCCGCCAACGGCCGCTATCATTCCGCACGAAGATGATCAGGAACCAGAAGGAATTGAGTGCAGTTCGTGTTGTTTCAAGCCGACCGTTCGGTGAGCAAAGTTCTTCTCTGTTAGAGTTGCTGACATTTGTTGTGTCCTGCTTTGTTGGTGGATCACACAATCAGTGAACGCAAAATGGGCGCTAAAAATTGGGCACTTTTTGCATTGAAAAAATACCCTTTTCACGCGGTTTTTTGGTGTCCGAGGTCGAAAACGGTTTTGATGCAAGATGGGTACCTCTTGGAGGTGGCAAGGCACATTAGCACTATACTGTGCCCACAAGCTCGGACTGACATCACCAGCGTATTTTGGACTACCTTTTTTGTTCGGCCGATTGTCTGCTTTCCGTTGCGTGCGACCGAACTCGCCTGTTGCAGCCGGGCGTGCGTGTCGGTGATTCTCGGTCAAATTCTATCACTGTTTCTGTGCGGCACGGCCGTCTCCAGCCAGCTGCTCGCCACCAACTTCAACGTCAACACACCCGCAGGTTCGATTTATTTTCGCTCATTTAGTTTGCTTTTGTGTGCGTCGGGCAATTGAGCAAAGCACGTTTGGGCAAGACCATTTTGAGCAAGAAAAAAGGGCAGAGCCGAGCCAAAAGAACAGAGGTCTTATTTTGTCCTTATGGCCCAGACGTAGACTGATTTTGGTATCAGGCCTACGCTTAGGCTTAGGTTTACACAGGCTTAGTTTTATGCTTGAGCTTACGCTGAGGCTTATTCGTTTTTAGGTGCTGATCTTTTGGCCCCTGCTCTTTTTCACTTGCTCAAAGTGGTCTTGCTCAAATGTGCTTCGCTCAGTTGCCCGTCCGCCGTGTGAACAAATAAGAGATGCGATAGTCAGTTTTTTGGATTTGGGACGAAATTAATATGCGATTAATTTTCAGCTCAATCCTTTGCCAATTACTTCTTTCTCGCCTTCGTCTACGGCACGATCATTGCCTGCAGACGGAATGAGTCAAACTTAATTCACGTGAGTTGTTGACAAAAGATTGAATCATTTCACATTCCGTGAAGTTACAGTTTTATTCCATTTTCGCAGGTGGTGCGAAATCGCGGCTGGAAATACCTGATTCTCGCTGTATTCGACGTTGAGGCCAATTATCTGATTGTCTACGCTTATCAATTTACCAGCATCACGAGCATTGTGGTCAGTCGTCCATTAGTTTTCTTCAGGCCTTTTTATTTCGTTCTTACAGGAAATTTAGCACATCGACGTTGTATTGCAGCGTAGTACTTGCTGTATATTTAGGAGGTGGAGATGCTGCACATAGAAACGGCAGCCAACCATGTGGGTTGCACAACCAAAGGTCGGTAACGCAGCTCGCTAGCTTGGGCATTACCGCATGCGCAAGCCCCGTTCGTTATGTTTATTCGTTAGGCACTGGCTTGAGAAATTTACGATAGATAAGATTGTTTTATCAGAAAACTTACGAAATCATCATTTTTTCTTCAACTTTGTTAGGTGCTCAATAATTTCACGATTCCGGTGGTGCTAGTTCTGTCGTGGCTGTGCATGCACGTCCGATACTTGATCACGCACATGGTCGGCGTGGCCATATGTCTCGGTGGAATTGTGTGTCTGGTCTATGCGGACATCACGCAGCAAAGGAGTGGGGGAGAGGGAGGTGCGTACCGGATGGCAGTTGGTTTTCTTTGGTTGGAAGCGGACGATATCAGTCAAACTAGGCGGGCTAGTCGACATAAGTGGCGTCCGTGATGCTGGCGGAGGACAAAACTAAAAAGGAAAAACGGGTCCACGCGAAAAGACCTCAACCTCCCGGAAAGTTCGGTCTTTTTTTCACAAAATTTCCCATGTTTGACAAAAATTGTTCTGAAGAAATATTTTTCCCAACTCCTGTCTAAAATTGGATAAATTTGTGGAAAAAAGCCTATGTTTTCGGGAGTCAGAGTTTTTTCGGCTTTTTTACGTCCCAGATGCACCCGGCTTTTTCGTGAAAACAAGCAGTTTTTTTCATTCACCAAGTTGCTCACTGCTCTTATCGCACACTCATAATTTTAAAATCATCCTGTTCACAAGGCGTAAGAGCAAACTCAAATCGTTACCTGGTCTTTACTGAAATTGATGAAATGACTTTACATTTTCTGTTTCGGTCGTCATTCTAGACCAATGGTCTAAGTGCACTTCTTTAACCCAATTTTGTCAGAAAGCACCCCCTTGAAAGACGTCTACGCGTCTGGCCTAAATCGACGTTTGGCTGGTAAAATTCCTGTTGATTGAAAGTGTTCCTGGTCGTTTTTGCCAGTTCTATTCTTAGTGTTCTGTTCGCTTTGTCGTAGGTTCCCACCCCACCTCCTCCGTGATCCCATTCCATTTTCTGGCTTAATATTATTATCAATACGTCATTCAGAGAATAGCTGATAATTCTGCGGCTTTCTTAATTCACTCATTTTCAGCTCTTTCCATATACATAACTTCTGATGGTGTGGAGTGGATATCAAAGTCTTGAGGTCCAAAAATTTTATCTTGACGTTCCTTCGTGTGAATTGGGGCTTTCGATGTCTGTAGACTGTGTGTTAGTATTACTATTTTTTACACCGCACAAATTCGTTTTGAGAAAAACCAAACGGTTCAATATTTTGAATTCACTACTTTTCGCGTTGTATTCGTGTTCACACATTGCATGTCTGTTTTTTGAATTTTTGTTAACGTTGGGCGTGGCTCGGGAGTAGCATCAAATTTAGCGCACTTTCTGTCAACTTTTTTTTGCAAAACATATACTGTTTTTCAGGTTCGAACCGACTTCTCGGTGATGTGATGTGTCTGGCAGCGACCACCCTGTACGGTGTGAGCAACGTTTGCGAGGAGTACTTTGTGAAAAGCTACAGTCGCATCGAGTATCTCGGCATGGTCGGCTTGTTTGGCAGTGTCATCTCTGGCCTGCAACTGTACGTTTGGTTTTTTTGTGTGTGATTTGTCCTTTTTATGAGTAGTTTAAAAAGCCTGAAAATGTTTTACAGCTCGATTTTCGAACGCAAACAGCTCAATAACGTTCAGTGGTCGGATCTCCGAATCAGTAAGTGCCACGTGTGTTTGTGGATCAACTTCTTGAGACGATCACGTTTTCAATCGAAATAATTGATATTTTGTGGAAACTCAAACCTGTTAATCGAATCGGTGTTGCCTTTGTTACATGACCTTTTGCACAAGGAATTCAGTGGCAACAATGGAAAACCTCGTTTCCAAACAGCATTTGTAGACTTACGAAACAGGCGTCTCGACCGCGGCTACCGACGCGATCACCGAGTTTGGTGTTGCAGTTATACAATATTCATCAAATTTGGTGGTTAATCGCTCGAATGGGATAAATATCGAACGTTCCTATGTATCTTTCCAGTCGGTCTGTATCTGCTATTCGCTGCGTCAATGTTCGCGTTCTATTCCATGGTCGCAGTGGTCATGCAACGCACCAGTGCTGCGCTGTTCAATCTGTCCATTCTCACATCCGGGTTCTATTCGTTCCTATTCGCTTATTTGGTGCTCCATATGCCGGTCGGTACTGGGGTTATGTGATTGACAAGAGAGTTTTGCACTTTTGTTTTGCGAGTGTTGCTTACAATCTTTTACCATTGATAATTAGGTTTACAGTCGTGCATGGGCGTTTGTTTATCTGTGAAACACAACCCGCCAGAGTTTGTGTCTCGCGAAAGCGCTCTTTCACAGGCTTGAGCTCAGTCCAGTGCACATGCGAAGTAAGGAGTGGGCTGAAAACCATTCAGCCGTCAAACCAAACACGGTCTGCTCTTACTTGTGGCTTTGAGCTGAACTAAGTTTCCCGAAAAAGTGAATCGCTTCGTTCAGCTCAATAGTTCGAATAAATTTGCCCAATATGGTTTTGCAGTTCCACTGGCTGTACGTTGGATCGTTCTTTCTCGTGATCGTTGGTACGATAATCTACACACTCAAGGACACACACACAACAATAACAACTAATGATATATCAATGAACGGTGACACATCACCCAGTCAGACACAGCAGCGTCGGCCCGATTGTGTGTTGTGCACATCGACGTGTTGTGGTCCTGAGCGGGACAATAATTATGATAATAATGGGGACGAGATTATTGGATATGGTGACCCGGCTCAGATTGGGATCTCGCACGTTCATCAACAACCGATAGTGAGGGCTGATCCGGAGACATTGCCATTGAATGACATGCAGCACAACAACAACATTTATGTGGGTACCACACCAGCTGCCGACCCATCGATAATGAACCAATCAGCATACGGAGCTCCGCCCACTACAGCTGCCGCTGCTAATTTTAATGTTTCACGGCACAGCAGCAGCACACCACAGTATTCGGATGGTGGACCTGCCCCTTCGATAACAACTGTGAAGTACTGCCCGGTGCACGGCAGAGTGTCCGTGCCCAGTGCACCTGTGACACACGTTGCAACCTCGAGTCAGCATGCAACTCAACGTTCGTATACCCCGACGATCACTCAAACGCAGTTGGTTAGATGATGGATTTTTTCATTTTTGTTGTTTGTCGAAGGTGAAAACGCTGACGAAGTCATATCAGCTTTTCGCCAGGTGATGTCATATTACGTATTGACGTGATCCCGTTTCTGCGTGTCCTAGAGTCCCTGAATTGAGAGAAGATTGTGCTATTGTAGTGTTTAGTCTTCGTGGACTTAGAAAATCATACAGTTCATAGATTTCGAATGCTCTAGTTGGTTCAATTTCTTCTCAAGTCCACATGAAACATTCTTTCTGTATGTCATACTTGAAATTGGTATCTGAATTTAAAAAACTGCCTGAAATATTCAAATTAGCCGTCTGATTGCAGGCCACGCCGATTCCCACGCATGTGATGACGCAGTCGACGAATTCGGCAGTAGCACTGCTCAACGCCAGTCCGCCTCCTCCGCCGCCGAGAGCGCCGGTGTTGCTGCCGACCTTCAGCGATCAGGTAACTGGCCTTGCAGGATCAGGGGGCTATCATCAGATTGATGCGTTGTTCCCCGGACAACAACGCATTGGGAGCCCGTTGATCGGCAGACAGCCGGGATCGACAAGTTTGGTGGATAGATTGTGAACCTATTGGTTGAATTTGTTTATTCACACCCAATACAGTCCACCCTCCTTATGATCGCCCAGAAGGCTGGTACAGAAATTTTTCGCTGTACCTGAAGGTCACAATAAAGAGGATACACTGTATTTTATATTTATCTAGGTGCCGAAATGTATCTTTCAGTTGCGTTTTTTTCATTTTGCTTCTATGATTCTGAATTTTTGCATGTCACATGAAATTGTAGCGCAGCACTTAGTGTCAACTGTCAAGTCCAAAATGTTTAGCTCAGTGATTTATTTGCAATCTAGTCATTCGGATTATCTGTGAGACCACGCAAATAATTGCAATTTCTTTTTCGAATACTTTGATTCTTTTGTTCATTTTTGTACGTCTTCCGCTTCCCTGTAGTTTTGTGCATTGTTTCTCTTCTGTGCCCCTGAAATGCTACATAGTGGCTTGCGATATGGATTCGGTTCTGTTACTCGCGATGTCTCGAAGTTATCACTAAGCTGTCAAAGGCGTATGACCGGTGTTTTTAACCAAAAATTGTTTTTTCGTAATTCTTGGGGCTCGACCAGGTAGACCGGAAACCCGAAATTCAATCCTTTTCTATGTCCTAGTTTCTTTTTTTTTCAAAATCGAAACACAGACAGGAAAATGCATTTCGGGTTTCTCTGGTTTGTCCTTCATGCTAATCTGGCCTGGTATTTTTCACTACTTTGTACGCTGTACAGCTGCCTAAACCGTGAGCTTTTGTAAGCATATTTTTCTGCGTGTTTTTTCTTCTCTCAATTTTGCCTAATTTCTGCGTTTCTGTGGCTTATGTCAACTTGCGTTGTCATAAATTTGCTACTTCCATGACTCGGTCAAATTCTTAGCCAATGTTTTTTCTACTTTGTGTCTCTAGTCTCTCAAATGTCTCGTACCTCCAAAATGTTGTTGCTGACGTTCAAATCAAACTTATAATTTTGTTGATCTCCTCTGTGGACAATCGAGCATTGTTTTTGCGAACACATTGCTGTTGGTATTTGTTCTTCTATCGATTTACATACTGTATGTCTGTGGTTGATTATGCATACTTGAAGCGACTATACAATTGGTTGGTGACGGCGTTTGTTTTGGCCCATTTTTTGATGAAATGGAGAGCAGGCATGGGAAGAAGACTTCGGCTTGAAGGAAACAAACACCGCGTATCGCGTGTTCAAGCGCAGCAGTACCCAACAGTGTCTCTGCATTGCCCTCAGAAATGATGGCGGCAACTTACCATATCTTGATGAGCGTGACATTGTCAGTGTCAGACGAACAACATCTGTAACCCTGGAGCAGTGCGCGCTGCCGTCTCGGTTATCAGTTCGGCTCTGGGGCTGACGTTGGAAAAAATCATTTCACAAGTTAGTCAGAAAACTGCTGCGCGCACGCATAAAGAATGCGCACGTTGACTGCAGATTAACCGATTATTCTCGCTCAGGATGTTCACATGTATAGTCCGCCCACCAGCTCATGGCACTTTGTGTTGCTGCTGGCCGGTTTTTTCCCTTCCTCCACGTTCTAATGAAAGAGAAATTGAGCGTGAGCGATTTTGCAAAAAAAACTTAAAAAATAAGAAAATGTGTCGAAAACGATTGAATTCGATCAAATTAAATTAAATTAAAATCGATAAAACACGTCGATCTCATAAAAACAGCAATTTAGGAGCAAAAATTTTTTTTTTGGAAACTCAATTTCTCTTTCATTAGAACGTGGAGGAAGGGAACAAACCAGCCAGCAGCAACACAAAGTGCCATGAGCTGGTGGACGGACTATACGAGGGAACTAAGTGAGTTTGACACCGAAGTCGATGATTCAGGCACAATCGCGAAAATATCAGAAAAGTTAGGCGTGTGGTGCCCCTCCACCTCCTGGGATTACGAAAATAATAGTTTAACCCGTCGCCTACATCACGCTCCACTGGTTTTGAGCCCTGATCTCCATGCACAGATTGAGCGTCAATATTGGTCTGGTTTGTTCCCGAACGGCCATGTTGGTGGATCGATTTCGCTGGGTAATCGTCACTTTGGTGAAGGTCTTCAAAATCAATGTTCTAGATCCCGATGCTAACTGACGACATGCATATAAATTTTAAAAAACTGGTCGCAAACAAAAAAAACAATAGCGGCGGACCCGGTTTTAGGTTCGTTTTGGATTCGGTAGGTTGCCGCTCAGTGGGCTAGCAAGGTATTACCCAAGTTTGCAATTTGTGTTATGGTATTGTAACAGATGTTATCATTACGAACTATTATACAGTTCATGGCAAACTGCCGGCTGTGGTTGCTTGTGCACAATATTGTTGGCGTTTTTATCACTTGTCCGCACAAACGAATATATTCTGCTGTTACCAGCTGTGTGTGGCCTGTGCACACACTGTCAGCGTCAGCGTGTTTACCAGCTGTATGTACAGGTACTATCTGACGCTGTTACCAGCCCAGAACACACAAAGTGCGCTGCGTTCAGGATTTTGCTACACGAATGTTGTGTAAAGTAAACGTTACTAATGTTGAACGGTGTGCTGATATTCAGATAAAATTGCAGAATCATTTCTCTCATTGATATTTTCCCCCTATTACGTTGAACAAGGGTCCAAATTTGGTGTGCTTATTTCTGGTTACGCGATGACTGAAAGCTGTCCACCACTAAATGTTGTGTTGCGTTATTCGGAGAGCGCCGAAAGTTTGGAATTTCAGCTGCGAAAAATCGAATTCGATAATTTTCTGGTCCGTTTCTTCACTTTTATATGTTTTTGGTCACCAAAGGAAAGTATGGTTGCTTCGAAGATTATTTACAGCTCAAAATTTCAGGTAACGGCCACTCAACGCTTGTTTTCAGTCCCATCAGCGCAAAGCGACGCGTTCACGCACGTGGTCGGCTTTGAATGTGTGTTTGACAGTGTTCAAATTGAGCTTTACTTCAAGTTCAGGAAGAACATCCAGATTTTAAAAAACTGAATAAAGCTTGAAACAATTGCTTTTTATAAACTTCAGACATTGATGAAACGGGTGACTTCGTGAGCTTGAAAAGCCCGGAAGACTTTGAGGTCATGATCCAGGTCAGTGTGCTTCAGGATCACCTTCGAAAAATCTACCATTTTTTGTCTTTGTTCAAAATCATTTTTCCAGAAGGAGATTTTTTCAACAGATGCTACACGAGCTGGGCCAATCTCCATGGCAGATCACTATCCGTCCACTTTGCAGCGACGATGACCAATCATCAGCGGCCTCGCTGCCTCCCAAAATTCTCCTCCGTAATTCTTCGGACGATCCTACCATGAACTCACTGTTTGTTATTGAATTTCGATTGTTGTCGACAAAAAACATTTATGTTTTTCATATTTTAAAGTTCCGATGGGGGCACCATGGACACGACATTCAAGCGCGGCTTGAATCCGGCTGGAATTGTCCCACATTCACTGAAGAATCTCGCTCCGCTCGGCTCGGGCTTTTGCGGCACTGTTTACAAGTTCGTATCTGTAAATCTTTTTTGTGTGTCTATTTTAGTATTTCTCTTTCTTTCTTTATTTTTAGTGGGTTGAGCAAACGCTTCTTTCAGAACACTTGATGTTTCACGCGATCGCATCATCGCGACCAAGTGTGTGACGATCGGGATTGACGAAGACGTTCAGAATCAGATATTGTCGGAAATGCAGATTTTGCAACAGGTGTGAATAACACATTTTCAAGAAAAGCCTTTCAAAGGCATGTCAATGTTTTTATGTCCACAATACCATACCATTGCAAGAACTTCAGTGCAAATCCGAGTTCATAATTGACTTCTATGCCGCACTGTTTGCCGACGATTCGTTTCTGCTCTGCTTTGAGTACATGAATGGTTGGATATTTTCTTCACATGATTCTCGTTCCACTGATTAGGTATATGTTGAAATTGACACTCAAACAATCCCCAGGAGGGTCTTTGGACAAGCACGGAAAACTACCTGATACAATTTTGGCCCCGATCACCTCCTCAGTGTTGCATGGGCTGCTCTATCTGTGGGACTTGAAAGTTTTGCATCGAGGTTGGTCCTTAAAACTGCTCATGTTCTCAACACGGCCACCTTTTCGAATAACTTGATCATTTTGAACAAAAGTAACCAAAACCAGACATCAAACCGTCAAATGTGCTCTGGAACACGGATGGTTACGTAAAACTGTGCGATTTTGGAGTATCACGCCAGGTTACCACTGGTGAAATTTATATTGGTTGGGTTTCTGACAAATTTACTGCATTTTCGGTGGTTTTTTAGCTCGAAAACTCCATCGCTCAGACCTATGTCGGCACGAAGGCTTACATGGCCGTAAGCTTGAATTTTAAAATTTTTCAAAGGTTTCACTGAGTCGCACCATCACTGAAGCGCATGGAAAACACTTCTACGACTTCGCAGCCCGAACGTCTCAAGGGTGGAACGTACGAGATCTGCTCGGATGTTTGGAGTTTTGGCGTGACGATGTGTGAATTGGCAACTGGTCGATTTCCATTCACGACGGCTGGCGATAAGGATCATGCTGATGTTAGCATTTTAGGTGATCATGCCGTTACCCTATAACGCGTCGCAAAGGGCATGCCACCAAGTTGACGACAGCGTATTCCTCGACCTCGCACCCCATTCACGTAACCATTCTCAGGGATTGAGAACGTGATTAATCAGATGTTCAGCTGTTGTCCGCCCGTCGGTGGTTGTTGACCCCAGGAGGGGGCAGCTGGGATGGTTCCATGTGGTTACGTCAGAAGCAGGGCGTGAGGTTACGTCAGTGGTCCAACTGAGAGCTTACGATAGACGTGGTTTTGGGGGCGGAGTTTCCAGTCGGGCCGCACCACCCAAATTGGTGCCTCGGTCTGTCTGCGAAATCAGGGCGAAACAAACCAGCGTTACTGCCTTCATTACATTGGGTGCACACAGCTTGCGATGTACATATGTACTAAGCCCCTAAATTTTTCGCGAGTTCTATGGGAACATCCACGCTGCGTCAGTACTGTATGCAAGCGGCAAACTTCAACAAACTTATCTTCTGCATTTCAGAGCACGTCAGATGTGGCCCTCCTTGAGCAAATCGTCAACTATTCCATGGCCGACTTGAAACATCAACTAGCCCACTGCGAACCAATATTTCAAGATCTGATTGACATTTGGTATAAATGTTATCCGGATGGATTCATGGCTTCAGAACACTAACATTTTTTCATTGATTTACAGTCTGCAACGTGAGGTCACCCAACGTGCCACAGCCCATCAACTCCGGGTACACGCATTCATTGACGCAAATACGCCAATCCGAAGAGGTGCCGTCGCTGCATATGTGACACATGTTCTTGACACAAAATAGCACGATAATTCACACAACTGAAAGTCGTTGAACTGCTACAGTTGTTTTGAATAAATCTCCCGTCGCCACATAAGACCTGTCGCTCGATAAAATTTTCTTTTTTTGTGACGTTAATAGGTCCAATATCACTGTTTCCACAGCACAGTTTTTACTGAATGTTCAGCTCTGTTTTACAGCATGCACAAAACAGCTAGCGTCCTGTATGCAGTGGTCAATCGTCGTCAGGTTCAGCCGGTCTGATCAATTCTCTGATCTCACTTTCGGACAGTTCCGTCTCAGTGCCTTCGTCATCACCGTCACTTCGTTTTCGTTTTCTTTTCTTTTTCTTCCTGGACTCCAGGTCTGCATCGGATCTGTCCATCGACTTTGAGACGAACAGTGCGCCCGATTTCAGCCACAACGACAGCCAGACAGTGTAGAGTGAGTCACGGTCCGCAGATGGGCTGAATCCGAATTTGAGTAGTGCCATGACAGCCGTGCAGAATTGCAACTGAAAGTGTATGACCAAGGTGTCTGTTGTCATCTACTGTTTCGAAGTGGCAGATCTAACAATATACAACATCCATTCAACCATTTTCAGCCATCCGAAGTACGAAGCGTTCCAGTTGAAGCAACACACATTTTGGCACATGATCAGTGCTAAGGCAGACAGTGAGCACAATACAATGTCCGTGCAGCACAGACAGAACAGACACTGCTCATCTGAGGACAGCGGTCCGTTCGAGCCTGAAAATCAGCTCTCAGTTGCTGCCTCTTTCAGAACTAATGAGTTCAGAATCAGTTAGTTTCGGCCGCTTGTTCCACAGCGGGCGATAAGCCTCGCCAAAAGGCACTACAATGACATGAGGAGGTATTTCGGCACTACGTTGTGGTGTTTGTGCAGCAAAAGGTTTACAAAGTTTGTCATAAACAAAGCAAAAGGTGTCGCCAGAATGAGCTGAGCTCGTAACGCTATACTCTGTTCGCGAACGTATAATACATACACCTTGTCTGGTCTTAGTGTCAAGGACACTTATCAGCACCGAAAATCTAACCGAAACAAACCCGATTGTGGCCGAGGCCAAAATCGCCGAATGCACTGAATCATGAGCAGATCGTGGGCGCAGAATAGGCCGATAGCGACGCAGTGCAGACCACGAAGTGACAGCCGCGCTACACGCATCTGCTATAGCAGCACTTGAACCTTTTATTCTGTCGTAATGTATTGTCTTAACTAACCTCTAATTTGTACAGTATTATTGTTCTTTTCTTTTACTTTGAGAAGCTCACCGTGCAAGTATTAGGCAACGTACACAAAGTTATCACTGATCTACAATGCCTTATTTTAGCCAACAAGCCACGTGCGTCATGTTTCAGCGCAGTGAGTGCTTAGCAACAATTGTCCCCAAACTGACAACTTTTTGCTTTTTCGTCGCTCTTGCGGTGGGCCGCATGCTATGTACATGTATTATGTTTGGGTGTTTGCTGCTCGTGGGCACCAATGCCGTGGACATGAGGGGAATGGCATGTGCACGTTATGTATAATATATGTTTGTCAGCGGACAGTACCTGTGCCCGGACTTGTTTTTGCATGTATGGTCCGTCCACCAGCTCATGGCACTTTGTGTTGCTGCTGGCTGGTTTGTTCCCTTCCTCCACGTTCTAATGAAAGAGAAATTGAGTTTCCAAAAAAAATTATTTTTGTTCCTAAATTGCTGTTTTTATAAAATCGACGTGTTTTATCGATTTTAATTTAATTTAATTTTAAATTTGATCGAATTCAATCGTTTTCGACACATTTTCTTATTTTTTAAGTTTTTTGCAAAATCGCTCACACTCAGTTTCTCTTTCATTAGAACGTGGAGGAAGGGAACAAACCGGCCAGCAGCAACATAAAGTGCCATGAGCTGGTGGACGGACTATACATAGGGGCCCGGAGGCACGAGCACTGCATCGGCATGCAAAAACAACTTAATTTCAGTTAATTGAATGATAACAGTAAGAATTTTGAGGCAACAAGTTTAAATGCAGACCCAGACATGCAAACCAACTGGATCCTGTTTGTCTACGTAGTGCTAATGTGCATTCCGGCAGTTTGTGTTTGTGAGTGGGTGCAAATAAACACAGTGAGGTACCCCACATAGTGTTTGGTTATGGTGACGCCACTCTTAAAAAATCGTCAGTTACCATGTATTTTGAGTGCGAGCGGAACTTTACAAGGCCACATGCTGCGTTGAGGGCTCTCACGCACAGCTTGAATACCCTACATGTTGTTTGTTGCTGTGACGTGTCAAAAACAACTTGACAAAACAAAACTATTCTTGTCAATTGTGTATTACGCACGTTTACAACCTGCAAAGGTCATGATCGTACTAGACAGTCAACGATCACTGTGCGAGTGCGTACACTTGAGAAACTTTCACTACAAAAACTGCATAATTATGCTTTGGTAACCAAGTAATAAAATGCTTAAGAACACTCGCGGAATATATGGTTTGCGTACAATATATTATATAAAAAGCTTATTATTGCTGCCAATAGTTGCCTGTAATTTCGAACGCATGCATTTTTGCAAATTGTACAAGAGTTTATGTGCGCATGGTCAGCAGCCCAGCCAACCACCAAACGTGCGTAATGTTCTTAAACGTTTTCAAGCGTTTGCATTAAAGTACTCACACACCTGCCGAAACCTTTTGTCATAACTCAACTCCAGTGAACTTGCCACTCAGTCAGGCGTCTGTGTGGCACCAGACGTCGACTATTATGTTTGACGTAGCAGGTAGAGAACTTTTCACTTTAACTGTGCGGACATTAATCATGTTTAGTCTTATCCTAGTCATGTGACAGATTGAACGAGGAGTACCCATTTTCAGGTATATGTTCATTCAGAATGTTCGGCCACGAAAGGATGGCTGCGAGTCATCATGAATCGTTGGTGTACAAAATCTGCTGCCTGCCACTCATCGTGGGTGGACATCCACCGATTTTGATTGCGGTCACATTGATGCTGGCGCTGATGACACTGGGCGGAGCTCGTGCCTGTTACTCGGGCAAAGGACTCACCAATGAAGAACTAGAGTTGCTGTTTATGGATGGTCAACAAGAACAACAGGCAAGTTGTCAATCGCCGCTTGTTAATCGCTCGGTAACGCGAGCTGGCCATCGGCTAAATACAGGAACACCATTGAAGTCTCGCCGTTTCAGGATCATTTTGACGAAGCTCGTTTTTTCGAACGTGAAATCAAGCGTGTAATCAGACTGGATGATCCAATTGATGACCACCTGTTCGGTCTGAAGAATGTTGCCCCGTCTGGCAGTGAACCCAAACTGGTGCCACCCGGTGTTGGTGCTTCTGAGGAGGCAGAAATGACAGATCCACTCATCGTGAGTTGAATGGCATTGCGACTGAAGCCGGTATGAGACTTGGTGATCGGGTCAGATCTGATTCGATCACGTGATCGTTTTTAGGGATACGCACCTATTTAGGTATTCAATACCTACGAAATTCTCTGGTGTGAGTATAGGCATAAATTGTTTGAACAAAGTCCGTACCCTGGTTCAGTGCGCCGGAATGCCCAATGGCGAATGTGCGTTTTACGACCGACGATACCAAGCCGACACTTTGGCAGAAGTAATCGCCTACTTTCCCGATTTGACCGATCACGATCAATTGAGCGCACCGGCGTCGGAAGTCAATCCGATCACTCTTCAGGTGTGTGGTTGGTCACTTCATGCGATGCACTGAACTCATGATGAAGCCAACGTGGCGATTATATTTCAAGTGCGAAACGGATCTCTGTGTCGCGTGTGTGCGAGCCATGTTGCGACAGATCAAACGTCAAGAAGACTGGTTCAGTGAAGACGAACAAAATTGGTTGCTGAAGCAGTTCCTGGCGGACAAACAGGTTCTCACATCGTGCGAGAAGTTGGACCCAAAAATGGCGGTACGAGCTTACATGTACGTTGCTGCATTCAAACACATGTTTCTTAAACATGAGCTGAAAAATCTTGCAGTCCTTGGGATCTAGAGGTCGCATACACCGTCGCATCATCCGAGAGAAAGTCGACGAATGTTTGAACAACAATTCTTCAAGAATAGGTGCTACACTCTTCATGGAACCGCATGTCAGAAGTAGCACCAGGAGCAGATCCAGGCGGCCACGAAGCACTGACACAACAGAAAACGTTCTTCCAGGTTTAGCCATCATTGCGTTATTCTGTAGCTGCATGTCGCTAAAAATGATCGGTCAATTTCAGGCACTCCAGTCGTGCAGAGGTGTGTGACAGCGGGTTTCCAAGATGGTAAAGCCAAGAACGACACAGATGTCCATTTGTGCACCAGATGCTGGGCTGTGCGAAGGCTGCCGGCCACGTACTATCCACGATTCGTCAACGAGGTCATTTGTATCCATAACCATCCGAATGAAGACAAACATCGCGATCAACCGGAAAAGTGCCTTTCGGGTTGGTCAACACTCGCTTCGTCAGTCCGTTACACCTGTGATCTTAACATTTCAACCTCTTGTAACCTACATATGTGACCATGGCTCAGGTTGTCATTTTCTGGGCAATTTGCACCTAGAAAGATTGGTGATTGGGTGCAATGTACACTTACAATTATCTTAATTTCGCTAATTCATGTACATCTAAAGTGCTGGCACCATGGTGCAAATTGCACCCGGAAACTTTTGAATAGAGAAACCCAGCTTAGAAGGTTTCTGCAAACGTATTAAAACTTCGGGTTTATGCGGTTAGCGATGCAGGCCTGTTATTCATCTTTGGGTTTGTCCGGGCAAGTCTGCTCGCGGAAGCGCAGACTCCCTCCACAGTGCACTACACCTGCTGGAGGGTTCGAATCCCACCCAGTCAAGAAAATAACTTTTTGTTCGCCAAGGTGTTTGGAATGTGCATGCACTCAGACCGAAATATACACATGTATTTTGTTCGTCATCCCATTCAGGTTACGGTGAGTGCGATGAACGCACGCACGCGTTGCCCTTCTGGCGATTGCACTATGAAACGGGCGCGGTGATCGAGCGATTGGACATGGTGGCGCGCTCGTGTTGCGAATGTCGTGTATGGCGTGGCTCGGGCATATGGCCGATCATACATAATGACAACAGCACCAGACCGGCTCAGACAAGGACCTCTAATGTGACAACCAGCGGTGTCGCATCCACACAAATGGCTGACTTGACCACGTTGGCGGATTCAAACGGCACCTCGCCTAGTCAGAACGTGTTGCTGCCGTTCTTTCAGAACTTGGGCTTGTTGGAAAGCAACAGGACAGCACCAGACAGTTCCGAGACAGCCGAAGAAGGAGCTTCAGAATAATACGGGATATGACATTTTGTGCTTTATTGTTAATTTGCGTGATAATAGATACACTGTATATTTAAAAAAACAAATATGTATGAAAGTCAATATTCTTATTATGATAATCACGATACACAAAGCTGATGCACAAATACAAATACTGATCAAGATGCTGACAACAGAGGTCATTGCCACAAATTGGGAACCGGATCGATCAAAGAATCACAACCAATATCACGATGCTGAACGCAAGTATAAATACAACTTTGTGGGTAGTGTCATGGCACAAGTGGGATAGGGCATAAAATAGCAAATGTAAAACATAAAGTGAAAATTCTAATCTCAATAAATTATGTACAACAAACAGCCTTATCAAGTTTGAAGCCAAACACTACGGAAAGGCAAACGGACTGCGATAAACTTGAGACGCCAATTTCAGTTTCGCATATCGCGTAAAAGCTGTTCGTTTGGTGTGCTTGAAAGTTTTTCACCGGTAAAAATTAACTACTGCTGTAACTCAATCACAAGTACGAACAAAAATGCATGTGTCGTTCAACCGCAGTCGACCTGCCTGTAAAGTTGATATGGACTGAAGTGTGTTTTCAGACCTAATTAGCTGTGGATTGAAGCTCATCATTATCAGCTGCTGATGTGCTGCGCTGCCGTTGGCGACACAAATAGATGTTGTAGCTGATGAATCCGGCAAATACGGCGCACCACGAAACGCAAATCAACAAGCCGAACGTGCGCGCATCAGGCAGAATGATGACAAGCACGTTCTTGCACAGATTCAACGCGCTGTTCATTGCGTTCTGCACGCCGAACACCGCACCGCGCTCCGATTCGACCGCTGACTCCTGCATCGTTTGACTGATTGACAGGTCCGACATCCATAGACCTGCGATGATGGGAAGATATTTGATGGGAAATGATTGCTGAGGTTATAGTTGATTAAATCGCAACGAATCGTTTTGGTCATATAATTTTCTTGAACTGAAGATTTTGCGATCAACGTAAAAACTGTCCCAGCCAAGGGCTCCATTGACATACACAATGACTGTCAAGTATCAGTAAATTATGAAAAGGACACAAAACCGGTTCTGGATCCGATCACCAAGTCGTACAATGGGGCTTGGCTTCCCGGGGTCCTATCCTGCCAGTATCAACTTCTACCCACCAAAGCTAGACCCACCTATCTTGTGTAAAACATATATTATACAATTTCCAAACAAACCCCACCAAATCTAGCCAGCACCAGTCCGGTCATGAACGTCCAAATCGAAATAGTCGAATTCGACTGCAAATGACCACGACCAATTGGTGCGCTGGTTGTGACTGATGATGTGTTGTGGTGGGCCGAGGCATCGTCAGTGAAATAGCCGACCGGATCGAAAGGACTGCCTGGCAGCCACACGGACACCACGCACAACACGTTGCACACACATTGGTACAGCAGACTGATGAAACCTGGGCGTAATGGTGACATTATGGACTGCTTCTCCTCACTGCCTTCTTCATTATAGCGTAAAAGTTTACTACATATCGAGCGGTAGCTTGGTGTCCGACAAGTCTTCCACACTTTGGTGGTTTCCTTATCTCGTGTCTCGTATCTATAAGGCCGGCTTCGCATCAGCACTCACCTTCCCCTGGACGGCCTTATCAAACAAAATGCACAAGTAAAGTTTTGTTCCACTATATTTACCGGTCCAAGGCAGACCAACAAATCGGCGCAATCTTGGAAATGCAAAACTGCCGAGAAATCCGAACAAAGCACCAGCGCCTCGCATCACACCGACGTAGTTTTCGGCCAAACCTGAAAATTTTGCCAATAAAACTAAGTTTCAAATAATAATATCAGTTCCACAATGAGTTATGCAGAAAAACACACAGAACTCGGTCAAGTGAAAGCGTAGGCCGGTATGAATGAACCGTGGTGATTGAACCAAACCGGGCTTGGTGACGAGATTGCGTGTTAAAATCACCATGCCGCTCGTGATAACAAAATATTCACGTAAACCTTGTTGATAAGCGTATCCAGTGGTGATACTGTCCAATCCCAACACAGTCAGGTACAACAATGCGAGGGACAAAGCAGCGAAGAACGACAGCTGTTGATAATACGTACGCCAAGCACCGAACATTCGATTAGCTGCTGATCTGAGCCGGGTGGCCAGTGTTGTGTACCACGGAGCACTGCTGCCTGAACGGTAAAGGTGTACCGGCTCTTCCACCTTGATGCGTTCGCACTGACTATGTTTTGACCTTTGACGCACCAATTGGTCTGTCAAGTCTGCACATCCACACAAAACAGAGTAGGAAAGAAACATCGTTCCGGCACGAAAATCAAAACAGTTTATTTTCGCATGCAGCTTTGAAGCATTACTTAGTCGTTCTACTAACTACGCACAACAATAAAATGTGAGTGTTGATCGCGCATTTCGTTCATTTTTTCAATGCTTGGGTCGGATGCACCAGGCGATCTTCAGAAAAAATTGCACGCACCATTATGTTCCTCCTCTCGTGGTTCCGGTACGAGTTTCGGTTCCCTTAGTGTTGGCACATGTTTGTGCACAGCGCTCAGGAACCAGTATTCGAAGCCGAACGAGACGAGATTCCAACCGGCGATGAACAGACAGCCGACTTGCAGACTGAACGAAGTCATGATTTGGCCAGCCAACAATGGGGACAGCGTCATGGCCAGTTGGTCGATGCGAACCATCACCGCGTTCAGATCTGCAACACAACATTGCATCATGTGAAATATGCGGATGCATCATTGAAAATACGACAAAAAACATTTTTCGGCTGAACTCCGGAAAAGGAAAGCGCAGATTTTCTTTGCTTCGTTTTATTTCAAATGCAGTTTTTCAAGCAAAACAAGACTTTAGATACAAACTGGCGATCACCCGCCAAGCACTTACGTGCCAACTTCGAGCGATTATCCGAAGCCACATGCATCACCCAGTCTTTCGTCACAATGATCTTGCACGCACTGCCTGAATTGACGAGGAAAGTGCTCCCAGGAAATATCAACTCCGCTAACTGATCACGCAATACCTGACATGGTGACCAAGCTCCTGGTCATTTCAGTTGTAGATATTTCATGATTTACTGACAGTTCTGAAATCCAACTAGCGTAAACTTTATTTTGAACTATTTGTCTGTGAAGATAACAGTTACGACGCGAAACGAAATCAGAGACAAAATCCGTAAATTCTGAAATATCCATACATGCACTGACAAAGTAAGTGTTGGTATGCACAACTTCAGTCACGTGATCCAGTTCACCCTAAACTGTGAACGTCACTAATTTCGAAGAATCTTCCATTAAAGTTGCTCAGTTTAGACAATCTAACCAGCCAGAACTCCAAGTGCACAAAAGAAAATGGCGGACGCGACCAACAACCACCGAAGTCGATACCACTCAGGGTGGTGAAGCAGTGCCAGTGCACCGAACAGACACAACGCTGATGCGGTCACCACAAAATTGTTGGCCGCCAGCGCGATACGGGCTGCTGCAAATTGGAATGATACTCAAGACTTCGGGGCCGGTTGTCTGGAGCGGGATCAATGCAACTGCTTCCAAGCTCGGCACTAATATGCAAAATTCAACACAACCAGCATCACCGACCAGTCAACCTGTCGGTTCTGTCCAGCCAGCGTCCCACGACCGAGCCAAACACGAGCACAGACAAATCATCCACCAATCCACTGATGGCCGGCAGTTGCAGATTGCCACCGACTTCGACCAGCACAAGACCGAGCGCGAATGTCCACAAACGATCACCCTGGCGAATCAGGCAATTGTGTAGAACTCTTTTGTGGCAATACGCGCAGTTTGTATTGTGCAGTGATGTTTCACGCCTGTGTGACACCAATTTCGCGTGAGTCTGTTTTTGGAGTCACACGGTCATCTTGTGCACGTGCTCTGAGGATAGCCTGGTGCACCACAAGTCTGTGCAAAATGGGCAATTGCAAGAACATGCTGCACAATGCAATGCTATGGGGGATTTCTGCGACCGCAACCAGTTTGTTATTAACAACATCCTACAACCTACACATAGTGACGAATCATAAAACACACCGAGAACAAAGACCAGCACTCACCCAACTTGACAGAAACCGGCTACAGTACAACTTGAGTCTGGCACTTTTCAACCATCGCAACAGTCGGGCTTTACGCGAAGCTGCTGGTAGATTTTCGACCAATTCCGCTTTGCTGGATTCGGCAGCAGCGAGGGGAATGAAGGAAACTGAACGAGGACTCAGCTCATCAGGACTGTTCTCATTGATGGTGGTGCACCCGGCCTCTTCAGAGGATGCTGCCGGCTCATCCATATACCACCAGCCCGGAGGTACAAAAAATACAGCCAGTTCATGCTTTCTCAATTTCCCGCGTTTCAACGAAAGATAGTTCAGAAACGGAATTTCGGTTGTAACCGTGCACTTGTAATGCGCAAACAAACGATATCGACAGGGATAACTGGGTCATTATTATTGTAACTTAACACAATAAGCCGAGCAATAAGAAACGAGAATACACAATTATGGTATGATAATCAACAACTTCTTGTCTGCGCCTGGGCCTGAAGTTCGACAATTTCGGGCACGGGTTTCAGCAGTCGAATATCGTTAATTCGAATGAAATTCAGATCGTGTCGTTGCACTGGAAAATAGTAAATACTAAAATTGCCTCATTTAAAATATGATCGGTATGAAACTGAGCGATTGGACTGATGCGATGCGGTCTAATAGAGCCGCCAAAAACCCTTTAACAAAAATAACGTTGCTAGCAAGAGAAGATCCGAAACAATGAATATGATCAATTTTGATGCCGACGGCCATGTGGTTAGTTAGTTCTTGTAGTTTTATCAGATATCGTTGGGAATGTGCTCTTTTGCAGTGTCCGAATGTAAGACACTGTAAAAGAGCATATTTTATTTGAACACGCGGACTCACTATGTAATATTCGGATATTCTTCTTGGGAACGAATTTAAAATCCGGCTCCGTATTCGACAGCGTTTTTTCAATAACCGTGCCAGTAACTTCGACGGACTCTCGGCTGAAATGGAAATCAGATTTTAGATTGTTGCAAAATTTTTTGACACCGCATTCGGAAGGTTTTGATACAACATGGTGCTCTATTATCCTTAAAATATAAACATGAGTTCACCACGTCGGTCACAACCGGTAGTCAGCTTTATCGCCCTTGCGCCTCAAGCAACGCTTGGGTAAAAAAACATTCTCAAACATTTTCTGTCACAAAAGCAAGACGAGCACCTTTTATCCAAAAACTCACGGTAATAGCGGGCGACCAAAGAGAGTGAAGTTCGAAGCACCAACGGATAACACCTGCATGAAGAAAGCCAAGCCAGCTCTTATTTTTACATCCATTGTACAACAAACAAACGCGCGATCTTCACCGAAAAACCAGGACATAAATCATTAAAACAAAAGCAATAACCTTTTCGAATCGTAATTTATCCCCAATATCAACAGCGCATGTGTGAGGGATGACCACTATGTCGCCATTTGTGACCTAAAATCGAAGTTTATATCAGCAAAATAAACATTTATGACGGTTCAGAAAACTTTTAACCTTATATTGGGCGTCACACATGTGCACAACGGCGAACAGCCGGCCATGTGATTCGTGTTTTATTTGTTCATTCACCAGCGATAGTATTTCTAAACCAAGTAAAACGTTCGAGCAACCGGAGATCGAGTGTATAGGCACAATCTAAAGCAATACTACGAACCATTGGTTTGTTTCACGTGAGCAACAGAATGCTCAGGCGTCGCTGGCACAACATATTCAGCAGAAGTGGATGGCGTTTTGAGCGAATACGGGACTCGACGTATAACTGCTGGCAGACGGCGCATGGCTGGATACCGGCTAATGAGCTGGGAAAAAAGTAGATGGAAAAAGCGAAAAGCAGAAGAAACGATTTAGTTTCGCAGACTTCCAAGATAATGGTACACATGGCGCTTTTGCGACCAATATCAGGACAGGAAAAAGCGGGAAGTCATCTTGAAGAAAATTACACATTTTATCAGACTCATGAATAAGGCGAGATCACAATTTCATTTCCAGCGAAACAAACATTAATTCGTATTTTCTCACAAAAATCATCACGTTTTCCTCTTGAATACTGATTGTCCGATGGATTCAGCTTCGTCAAACACCAATTGCTCACACATTTCAGCGAACTTCTCTCTTTCCTTTTCAGTTAATCGACTCAATAAATTTTGCACATTCGTATCTCCGTCGTTTCCCATTCCAGCAGCCACTTTGTGAGCCGTTAATTGTCGGTCCAGTTCATCGGGACTCAGTCGGTCATAATCTTCGCGCGTTTTCTGATCTAGATCTGCCAGATAATTGAGGTCTTCGGGCGTTTCTTCTTCGTCTGAATCTGAAATAAAAGAAAGCACTAACTCAACTGTACTGCTTCGTCTCAGTGGTAACAACATTACAATTTGCTCAAGAAACTTCGGGGTTCGATGTGCTCATCAAGTAGGAAGCGAAACCTAATAAATAAACTGCAGAAAGAAAATTAGCAGAAAACAACATGTAACAAACCACTTTGATCCCCGCCATCAGACTCGGTCCGTCCCGATGCCCTCTCAATCACCTGTTGTCGTTTGTCCAACTTTGATCGTTCAGTTGGGTTCATTTTTTTCTGGAATGCCTGCTCTGCGTCGGCGTGTTCGCGTCGTGTCCGATCGTAGAATTGGTCGTAGCACGACGAATGCTGGAATGGAAAGTGGCAAGGTCAGTTACAGGCTGCAGAACAGTTTGGACTCGGTTGGCGACAGTGACGGAGCTCGGAACAAACAGGGTATTATAGTTTCAAGTTAGCACCCTCAGTATGCGCGGACATTTTTACGCAACCCTGGTGGTGTGCAAACCAGTTATGGTACGTAGTCGTGGGGTATGGGAAACCTGGGTTAGCTATCTATGACGTCTGTCAAAATAATCTACACTCAGCCATGTCTACGTCTAGTGTCTACCATGTCCTGACATCAACCAAAAGGTGTTGGTTTTCCAAAAAAGGCAATTTTATAGCCCAAAATTGTCAAACGTTCTCATATTTTTACAAATATGCAGAAAATTAATCCTTTTGAGGCCTATTTTAATATGATTTTCACTGATTCTTGTGCCCCTAATATCGACCACTGGACTGACACCCCCGAATTGGTATACTCTGCCATTAGCCATCTACATATGTCTACCGAGCTGGAGCCTCCTGCTGGGGCTATCTACGAAGACCACCAACCAGACCAACGGGAACACTGTGTGCAACCATCAAGCTTTTCCCAACTTCGCTCAAAAACTGGAAATTTGCTTGAAATCAAGCCGATGTTTTCCGGAGGGTGTTTCGCTTTTTTTAACCTCATGAGCCCTTTTTAGATTTTTTAATAAAAAAGGTTATGTTTATCCGCCGTCGCCAAAAGTGCAGTTCCAGGTCCTGAGGGAAGATAGCAGAGCAGCGGACCCTCCACTGCTTTTTTCGAGGAAGATTGTGTGCTTCTGAGGATGAGGGGAAAGACCCAAATTCAAGAAAAGGCCACTTTCTGAGGTGAAAAATATGACTTGTTTTGCCCTTTTTTGAAAAAAACATCCCCTCAAAAAGGCATCGTAGCAATCTTTGACTACTTCGACCTGAAAAAATCACCTGTTTTTAAGCAGTTATTGATGACACAAGAAGGCAAATAAGCGAGGATTCAACACCAATAACCCACAATTATGGGGAATAAAGCTCCTCTAAAAACCATTTTCGACTTTGAGAGTAATTTTTTTCAGATTTCGGCGAGTTAGAAAATAGAACCCCAACAATTGACTCCCCATAATCATAAACAGACGCTCTTAGTTGACCCCCAGCGAAATAATCGAACCCTATTTCCGACAATACGATAACTTCTCCTCCCATTCCCCTGCGCTGGAGCTCACCTTTTCATTGCGATAGCACGTCAACGAACAATACGACAAATTGCAGCGGGGACAAATGTATACAGCGGATGAACTCGGACAAAACGAACATGAGATTGACGACGACATCGATCATAACTTCAAAACTCGAAGTCGATCAAATCCAAGTTTGTGGAGCTTGCTGCGTGGAGGATAGAAACATTGACGTCCGATGGTACTGGAGTTCTTGGGGGGGGGAGGTTCCCGTCGGGTACGCCTGCCCCCCCAGCAGTGTTGGAGGTACTCTGGAGGGGGATACCTACTGTACCGCGCTCGGAGAGGGGGGATACCTACTGTATCAATACCAGAGCCGATGGCCTGGGGGGGTTATGTACCTAGGCAGTGGTGTAGCTACCCAGGCGGGGCGGCAACCTACTGTACCACCCAAAATGCGGGGCGGTAACCTACCTACTGTACCAGCCGAGCTAGGGGGGGGGGGTCGTACCACTTGGGGGGGGTCATCTGGAAACCGAAATTTTTTATGTCTAAATACTGAAGAAAATGTGGCCTAAAACACTAATTTCGCGCGCAGCGCACGATTTTTCGCCTATTTGCAGACAAATATGCTAATTTTATGCAATTTTAAGCTAAAAATGAATGTTTTCGGTGAAAAGTTAGGTGGGGCGGCAACCTACCTACTGTACCAGGGGAGGGGCGGCAACCTACCTACTGTACCAGGCGAGGGGCGGCAACCTACCTACTGTACCTAGGGGGGGGGGCTCCCCCCCCACTCCCCCCCCAGCTACACCACTGTACCTAGGGGGGTTTGGGGTGGGGGTTAGGTTTTGGGGTGAAATTTTTTTATGTGTTTATTATGTGTAGAATCGTGTGAAAACGTAGTATTTGCGCGCGAATTTTGGGTAATTTGAGGTAAAAACCACTGATTTTACACTAATTTTGGCCATTTTGGTCAAAAATTGGCACTTTTGGGGCAAAATCGGGGGGATACCTACTGTACCGGGGTGAAAATAGGGGGGATACCTACTGTACCGTACAGTGTAGTTCCTGGTCCGGCGCGGCGGTTAGTGTACCTACCCCTTTTTTCCGTGCGGCGGTTAGTGTACCTCCCTGGGGGGGGGAAGGGGGGGGGGGGAAGACCCAAATCCAGGAAAAGTCACTTTTTGGGGTAGAAAATTTGACCGATTTTTGCCCCTTTTTGGAATAAATTCTTCATAAAAAGGGTATTTTGGCGACTTTTGACATCATTGACCTAAAAATCACTCATTTTAGGCCTAAAAATGCCCATTTTAGGCCTAAAAATGCCAATTTTAGGCAAAAATTGAGGCGGTTAGTGTACCTGGCGCGGCGGTTAGTGTACTAGTGTACCTTGGTCGCGGCGGTTAGTGTACCTTAGGGGGGGGGACCCCCCCCCTCCCCCCCCAGGAACTACACTGGTACCGTACCATGCCAGACATCGGGGGGATTGTACCAGGCGAGGGGGGATACCTACTGTACTGGGGTGGGGCTACCCCCCCCCACCTCCAACACTGCCCCCCAGTGTAGTTCCTGGTCCGGCGCGGCGGTTGGTTAGTGTACCTACCCCTTTTTTCCGTGCGGCGGTTAGTGTACCTCCCTGGAAGGGAGGGGGAAGACCCAAATTCAGGAAAAAGTCACTTTTTGAGGTGGAAAATTTGGCCGATTTTTGCCCCTTTTTGGACAAAATTCTCTAGAAAAAAGGTATTTTGGCGACTTTTGACATCATTGACTTAAAACGGGGGACCCCCCCCCCCCCCAGCTACACCATTGCTATCTCCCCCTCCGAAAAAAACGGAGGGTCCGCCAATCCAAAATTTTCGGATACCGGATACCCAAAATGAAAAATCTCGGATACCAGGGGGGTTGCTCCCTAAAAAACCGTAAAGCCTAAAATACAAGGGGGGCTGTATTTTTTCACTGACCCCTTTTAGGGGGGCTGTATTTTTTTGGGGGGGGGGGCTCTATTTTGGGGGGCTCTATTTTTTCGCTACCCAAAATCTCAAAAAATGTTCCAAAAATACCCCTAAAATGGAGTTCTGACCGACCGGATACCAGGGGGATAACCCCTTCCCCCCAACGACACCACAATCGCACGCCCCGCGCCCCCACCCCCCCCCCCAGGCATTTTGGGAAAAGCTAGTCCCGTTTCAAAATTGACTTCCCTTTTTCTCAGGCTTAGGCTTGGGCTTAGGCTTAGGCTTACTATTAGGCTTAGGCTTAGGCTTAGGCCAAACCTTGAGCCAACCCGTGCCTTCTATCGCGAAATCGAAAATTCGCGTTTTCTCTCTGTCAAGGCAACGGGACTAGCTTTTCCCAACATGCCCCCCCCAGCTACACCATTGGGTCGAGCCGAATACCGTAACCCACCGCAAGAGAGATCGTTGCGAGACCCATGCTGATCGCTGCTTATCGACACGAGTATTATTGGAAAAGAAAGTCTGAATTTGGAACACACTAATTTCAGCGTATAGTAAATTTCCAAATTCGCTACCACACAGTGAAATACGCCCCATAGTTAATGTCACGTTCTAAACCCGAAAGTCAATTTTTGAAGCATTCGGGCAGCAGACGCGCGTGCAGCTTACCAGCCAGCCAGGCAGCTGCGCGCAATCAGAACTGCGCGTGGTTAGCGTTCGGGTTCAGAACGTGACATTAACTACGTGTGTGCGGCAGCAAATTTGGAAATTTAATATAGAAGCTAAAGGCAGTCTACGGGAGGTTGTCACTCAGCCCCCGAATACCGTAACCCACCACAAGCGAGATCGTTGCGAGACCCATGCTGATCGCTGCTTATCGACACGTGTATTAGCGGCAGCAAGCTGGAAATTGTCATCGTGCGCGACGATCACCAAAACTTGGAAATGTTGGTTGGTGTTGGCGATAACATGCAAAACATAGATAAAAAACAAAACGGTCTCGACACGATCCTTGCAGATCAAAATTACGGTGGGTTGCGGTATTCGGGGGCTGAGTGACAACCTCCCGTAGACTGCCTTTAAATAAACAACGTTTATGCCAACGGAAATTTGGGCTCCACGTCTTGGATTGAAACCAATATGGCACGCTGCTTCGACCACACGCTGCTTTGTATTGGAGCGATGCAACAAGACAAGTCATCTGTGTGGTCGAAGCAGCGTTTATGAAAGCGCGTAACCCACCCATCAACCGAACCCTCACACAACAACACTCTCAATACAAACACCAAAACAAAATCTGTCTTAGTGAATGTTTCGATCAGTGCTTGCAATTTTTTAAATATTTTTTTGCGTGATCTCAAACCTTTCGCTGTTGTTTTTAGTCATTTCCCTGACGACGGCAATCACAATTGCCGAAATATTGGAATAACATCATCAGACAAATTCCGTTGTGGTACTTCGTTCCCAAAAAGAACTCAACAATCATGTACTCAAACCACTGCCAACCAAGCGAGCTCAAGCAATCCATATTCTTAATTGAACCTACGTAATTGAGAAAGTGAGCCCTATTTTGCCATTGCCAAATTCCCTCATCCACTCAGTCGCTCATTCACACGCACATCATAGTGAGTGGTTCAGCACATGCCATGCGGATTAGAAACGAAGATACAAATGCCCATGCAAAGGTATGACTAAGTATAACACAAAAAACAAGGCAGGCAAGAGACAATCATGCAAAACGCACCTCATGGAATCAGCTGCCGTTGGATTGAATTTCAACATCAATAATTATTGAATAGACGTTATAGCTGCATGGTGTGCACCCCCACCCCTGGACCGGGGACCTATGTCCTGTTGGACTCCGAGCCGATCACAGGGGAGGGGTACACCCTCAACAGCATTCCCAACGTGAATGTGCATCACTGGGTGGCCTCATCGTGAGGCGCGCGTCGGGCTGGAAGACGAAAAAAGTGATTGATGGTAGGTTTCCTGCCAGTGTACGAGGGGTCATGGTTAAGTTCAAGGTAACCATTGGGGCACAGCATGGCGCCCTACCGTAACCCAACGGCTAGCCATGGTCTGGATCACGAACACGCCAAGAACTGGAGGGAAGAGAGTGAAAGTGAAAGACTAGGCCACACACAACTATCTAATTGAAGTTAAACAAACAGTGGTTTTCTATCTAACGGAGTGAAAAAAATGATGGTTTGGTTACCTCCAGCACATACAACATTCAGCGCCAAACCGGCATCTAAACTAAACATTCAGCGCCAAACCGGCAAAAAGTGAGAAAAAAATAAATAATGGTCTGGTCGCCTCCAGCACATACAACATTCAGCGCCAAACCGGCGAAAAGTGAGAAAAAAAATAAATAATGGTCTGGTCGCCTCCAGCACATACAACATTCAGCGCCAAACCGGCGAAAAGTGAGAAAAATAAAATAAATAATGGTCTGGTCGCCTCCAGCACATACAACATTCAGCGCCAAACCGGCGAAAAGTGAGAAAAAAAAATAAATAATGGTCTGGTCGCCTCCAGCACATACAACATTCAGCGCCAAACCGGCAAAAAGTGAGAAAAAAATAAATAATGGTCTGGTCGCCTCCAGCACATACAACATTCAGCGCCAAACCGGCAAAAAGTGAGAAAAAAATAAATAATGGTCTGGTCGCCTCCAGCACATACAACATTCAGCGCCAAACCGGCAAAAAGTGAGAAAAAAATAAATAATGGTCTGGTCGCCTCCAGCACATACAACATTCAGCGCCAAACCGGCAAAAAGTGAGAAAAAAATAAATAATGGTCTGGTCGCCTCCAGCACATACAACATTCAGCGCCAAACCGGCAAAAAGTGAGAAAAAAATAAATAATGGTCTGGTCGCCTCCAGCACATACAACATTCAGCGCCAAACCGGCAAAAAGTGAGAAAAAAATAAATAATGGTCTGGTCGCCTCCAGCACATACAACATTCAGCGCCAAACCGGCAAAAAGTGAGAAAAAAATAAATAATGGTCTGGTCGCCTCCAGCACATACAACATTCAGCGCCAAACCGGCAAAAAGTGAGAAAAAAATAAATAATGGTCTGGTCGCCTCCAGCACATACAACATTCAGCGCCAAACCGGCAAAAAGTGAGAAAAAAATAAATAATGGTCTGGTCGCCTCCAGCACATACAACATTCAGCGCCAAACCGGCAAAAAATGAGAAAAAAATAAATAATGGTCTGGTCGCCTCCAGCACATACAACATTCAGCGCCAAACCGGCAAAAAGTGAAAAAAAAATAAATAATGGTCTGGTCGCCTCCAGCACATACAACATTCAGCGCCAAACCGGCAAAAAATGAGAAAAAATAAATAATGGTCTGGTCGCCTCCAGCACATACAACATTCAGCGCCAAACCGGCAAAAAGTGAGAAAAAAATAAATAATGGTCTGGTCGCCCACCCAATTGAGTGAAAACATTTTGCCATGAATATCTTGTCATGAATCGAAATTTGAAGAAAATAAAAAATCCCACGAACCTGACTTTGGCGAAAGGGACAAACTTAACCATGCTGGGCGGCCAATGTGTCCATCGCTGATCGCTGTACATCGTTGATGTGCTGCGAAACGATACCTGTTGTGAATATGAAACATGGATGAAACATCTATTTTTATGGAGGTGTGGTGGGTAGTGCATTCACGCTGACGATGACGCGAGGCACAATGGACCCTGCCGCTAACCACTGAGTGACGGTATGGCGCCCTACCGTAACCCAACGGTGATAGCTGAGACGGCGTCGATTTCCAAACAAGTGAAACGAAAAATTCAGAAAAAAATGAAATAAAACGAACCTGAACTGGAGCCTAAAAACTGTACCCATTAATCTTGTTGTCCGCTGCCCACGCGTCAGGATAGCTGGCGTACCATGCTGTTGCGGTCCGGATCGAGACTCGAAGCTTCGGCTGTCACCAACCTGCACGGCACACTCTTGGCGAAACGATACCTGATGGGAATAGAGTAAATCAGTTGTTGTTAGGAGATACGGTGCACTCGCACTGACGAGACGATGACACGGTGCACCGGAGTGCCTGACCTTTGGATGCGAGTCAGCATTCAGAATTCGGTACGTGAACCTGACCGTTGAGTTACAGTACGGCGCCCTACCGTAACCCAATGGCTAGCTTCAATGAAAAAAAACCAGACGAACCTGAACTGAAGCCTACAAACTTAACCCAGGCCCAAATCATCTTCTGCTGCTTGTTGTCGGCTGAACGTCCGTCAATCGCCACGGTCTGCGACTCTGGTTGGGGGCGGAGGGGGTGGCGGCGCACGCGCGCGTGGCCGCAACATGGACGAGAAAGAGAAAGGAGTTAGTAAAATGGACGGAAGTGAGGGCAAAACGGGGCTCTTATAGTGCACCGGGGGCTCAACCACACAACTTGAGCCGGATTATGTTGAAATGGATGCAGCCCACACATAGGTCGCAACAAGTTACTGGGTGCTGTACTCTGCTTTCGCACGTAACTGCACACGCACTGCACCGAATAAACACAGAGCAGTGTAGTGCGTTGACTGTGCTTTGGCATATAATACACGTGCATGTATTCCGGCACTACGCCACATACAACAGCCAATCAGATTCAAACTCTGATCTAACAAGGTGATTGCAAACTAATTTGGCACAGCCACCACACTGTAACGCATCACCAACAGCAATGACAAGTAACTCGATGTTTCAGGGCTATGCTGTCATATAATTTTTTTGAACCTTTTGAAAAGTGAAGTTTTTGAACCAGTTATTGTTGTTTATTTCATTCAAATCAATGGTTAATCTGCAAAACAAGTAAAGTATAGATGCTTACGCATTGTTTTTCACTCAAGCATGAACAAAACATGGTCGAAGGTCAAGAACAACAACATCAGGACACAAATTCTGATCACAGATTATTAGCAAACAGAAGCTCAATAAAGTGAATAACAAATATTAATGTGCAACGGTGTCAAATAATTCGCAATTCACAAGTTTACATACATAGGCCTACGTATTAAACTTGGTGACCGGAACTGGCCAAATCATGTCCCATAATACGACTATGTTCTATCAAACATATTTTCGCCGGTCGAAAAAAGCAGCACCGGGAACAATCATAATTTCCCACAAAAAAAGTCACGTAACCAACGCATATCCTATCGCGATCACCAAGTTTTATACAGTAATTGATCGTGGGTGCACCAGGTGCTCATCACCGTCGGCCAGCATCAAGGTGCAGCATTGATCCACACTGTGACGAAGTCGGTCAGCGTTTTCGAATGTTGCGATGACCAACGACGTTTCAGGCTCGCACCGCGCGTGTCCACCAACAGATTGCCCGTATTATCATCTGCGTGTGAAACATCAGTCGACCGGGTGTGAGAAATCAGGTGCGTGTTTTAGCTGTCGGGGTTGCACTTCACTTGGTATCAATCTACTCATTTTCGGGTTCCGCGCACTAACCCGTGGGATAGCAACACATGAACCGCTGAATAGCCCAGACCTCCGTCTCCGAGAACGGTCAATAAAATATGGAGCAGCTTCATAGCTGCGATATCGATCAAGGTACACTGATCACTTGGAGTCGTGTTCGAAGATGGGGGCCATAGGCCAAGTTGTACCACAAACGTTAATACAAATTTTCGCCAACCTTCATCAAAACTGCAGCAGTCAACAGCCAATGGTGTTTTGGGATAGGTGACCGGGATGTCGATTGTCAGGCCTGGCCAAGGCGTTGGGGTCGCATACTGCAATTAGGAACGTTGGTAGGAATGTTGGTATTATACCGAGCACGCACGCTTATGAGTGTTTTCATTGTTTCTTATCGAAAGTGTGGAATATTTCCAGCCCGGAAACCAGCTGATCGTAAAACGGCAAACGTTATACCAGACACAGATCTGCGGGTCGCGATCATTTCACCATGGTATTGGTCGCACAATGACTTTATAAGAATTGGTCAACTTTTTTCCTGAATCGTAAATCAGGAAAGTGACGGGGCAATGACGTTGCGTTGCGCGACCGCACACAAAACATGCAACCAAGGGAATGTTTCAGACCCGCAGCAACGTGGGAGCACTGCTATTATTTTCAGCTGAAAAAGTTTTGTGAGAATCACAAATAGCACAGTGGTTAAGAGTGACTGAACGTGAAAATCAGGTTGATTTTGATGAATTCTTATATAGTCATTGTGCGACCAATATCAATAACACATCATTATATGTGTATCAAACCCACCCCTTCTGCACGTGAACGTCACGTATTTACAATTGTCAGCCATCGGTGTCGCGCTCTGGTCCTGACTTTATCTGCCAATTTGCGCACTTCGCTTGCGAATTCAGGCGTTACTGTATGTCCAATTGGTCACCGTCGACACATTCGATTGGGAACGGGTCGCATTTGGAGGGGGCGTATGGGTCCGGGATACGCCATTTGTCGGGCACACTGCAATGATAATGGGAGTCAATTGTGTAAAATTAAAAAAAACTGCGAAGTTTAAAACACAATCAGGCATAAATTTTCAAATTTGAACCAAGAACACCAACACGTCAATTAGTCATCTTCATGTAAAACATGAACAAAACATCACGTGATCAACACTGGATTAATCCAAGCAGAACCGGTCGGCGAGCTTGCCCACAATACGTCTACCAACCATAATTGAGATCCTGCGGTGTGGGTTGCGGCACCGAGACACGAATTAGTTGACGTGGACCATCAGGTTGTGGCATCATACCACTCGGACCCGGACCGGCACCGGCACCACCGGGACCTGAAACGCCAGCTCCGTAGTGCATCGGCTGGAAGGGTGACATTAATCAGACTCACACCCACTTATTTTGTCTGTGACACAGTTTATCTTGTTGCTTTCTAAGATTCAATTCGTACAGTGCAGTATTTTTATTACTAGTAACGTGCATCGTAAAATTAATCCAGCTAGACGCAACCCTCTTCATAGCTCATGTCGAGTTGCATTCATTTCACAAGACACAATAGCGCCAAAACCAATTTTACACGCTACTCTGCCAAGACGGGTACGTCTGTAACATGGCACAAAATGTGCAGAAACAGCAAGCGACAAGCATACCAAGCAAGCCAGCTCAGCTAACCATATTCTGTCCATAACCACTCGGTCTGGCTTGTGGCGGCATACCCCCAGGTCCAGCATATTGACCCGGCTGTTGTTGTGCGTTGTACATTTGTGGTGCGTTACCGCTGCACTCGATTGCCCTCCTGCTTGTCCGCCGGGACCTCGCGCTGCGCTACCTGTGATGTGAGTGAACAAAGAATGGAGAATATTAGTGCCGTGCGCATTGGCATGTTTGTAAAGTTTTTATGCTACCCAAGTTTTGAAACCGCAGGATATTCGTGTTGGCGTATTGCACGGTTTTGCGGCTCATCACTATTCACAGCTGTCTCAATCTGCAAGGTCATACACTCGACAGGTGTCGGGTGTCGGGTTTTTTTCAAAAACTAGATGTCGGGTGTCGGTTTTTTTGCAACTGTCGGGTGTCGGCTTTTTTTCTGAGATGTCGGGTGTCGGGTACTTCCAGATGTCGGGTGTCGGCTGTCGGGTACCCCCCCCCGACCTCTAACCCTACACAACAGAGCTTGAAATCTAACGAAAACCTACCGATGTTCGAACTTCAATGTTATTCTCGGCCTGAACGTGCAACGACCGAGATTGGAACTTGTTGCCCTCGTTGCCGCGGAAGCTGAGACTCTCCACTTGGAATCGCAACGCTTTATCGACCGGTCAACGGATCTAAAATCGAATATATAGGTGTCAAATGAAGGAAAATGTAAATAATGTAAATGTAATATGTAAATAATAAGAAAATTAAAAAACCACCTGATTGGTGATGATCTGATGCGTCGAGAACTGTTTGACGAATTCGTCGATTTTAAATTTCGGATGTCGCGCGCTGAACATCGGTTTGCCAGTCTTGCCGTCCAAACTTGGCGCCAGCGTAATGAAATCGTGCACACCTGGACAGCAATCGAGCATTTCGTCGATTCGATTCGTATTCAAACATCGGCTACTGGGGGCATCTGACGATGTCTCGCTCGTTCCCTTGCAGCCAAGCACAAATCAAGTTCGCCGCCTCTTTTTTGGCTTCAATCAAGTGACCATCGATCTGGTTCATTCACACTGGCGATGTTTGTGCTTGGTGCACCTGCATAGCCGGTTAGCGAAAAGCCCGATACGGGCAGCCAGCCAACAAACACAATGCTGTTCAATCGGCAATTAGTCCAGAACTGGTGCCTGCCGGTTCGACTTCAACAAGACAGAGGATCTCAAAAAAAAAACGCGGCATCAGAACAAGACACCAACAGACTAGTAAAAACCCAACCTTCCATTCGAATACGCCCATCCGCAAGTATCAGCTGCATTTTCTGTGTCTCGTCCGCGGTGCTGTTCAAGTGCACACCGCTCTTCAGCAACACCTGTTCATGACGGTGATGGATTTCGACACACAAGCATTTTCCAAAATAATCAGTTAGCAAAGCGTGTGAAAAACAAGCGACCAACCCTCGATCCTTGCACGTCCACATTCTTGTATCCACCAAGACTTCCATTGCGAGACACGACTTCGTCGAGCTCGACACGGGGACTCGTAAACTCGACGACGTGATCGGGCGCACCTGAAACGTGTGTAATGCAAAATTGATTTATTGGTTTTTAGCCCTTTTTTATCTAGTTTTGCGTCTTTCAAGTCGTGCGAAGATATCCGAAACATCTGTGGGGGCACAAAGACAAGCGGTAGATAATAAATATGACGTTCAACCTTGTGTTCCGTGTTCTTTGATTCGGTGGAACTGCAGCGCCTCCATGCCGTGGCGGCCGAGACGTAGGAATGTCAGCAGAATGACGTTGCACTGAAAAATACGACGGATTTTACCACCTCACTGGCTAGCATCCAAGCAGTTGAAATTTTAAATAGAGCGACTAGCACCGCACCTATGCTATAAATAACCATGTGTGAGACACACTGGTGGAAAAGTGACAGAGACTGGGCAAATATCATGAGACAGTTTGTTGCTGTTTTTGATAAACCAACCAGCAACGTTGCTGCCTCCATAATCCATAACACGATCAGACATGAGACCACCAGACAAAGACGACGACCGCGCAGTCCTGATTGCAACAACGTCCGTTCGGTTGCGTCTAGAAACACGATACGCACACATTGTAGGTGCACAAACAGGGTAACCCAGCCATACGGATGTTGTGAACATGACGCGCGATGGATCACAGTAGGATGAGAGAGTAGTGGCGTGACAGGCACAGTTTTTTGCTACTAAATGGTAACAATTTTCTCAGAAAACTTATCTTTGCTACTAAAAATCGAGGTTTAGATTTCAAGGTTTAGTAGCAAAACATATATATCATGCGTCTGAGGCACCCAAACTTTGATTTCTTTGACGTCTTAGCCCCGAAAATTCGAAAAGTTTGCGCTTCGCGCGTTGCTTGATTTATTGTGGTGATCACAAGTTGCGGGCTGGTGGGTCGCCACGTAACTGTTGAACACTTCACCCACTGGCATTCGTGTTTAACTTTTGAAACATGAATGAGTGTGTCATCATGGGAAACAAGCGATATCGAGATAAATTCTCGAGCAAAAAGTGCTGCTGAACTTTTGCTTCATGATCCCCGACTAAACAAAGACAAAACTGCAGCGATTCGCTTTTGTTCGTCAGCCCTGCAATGGATCTTACGAACGTCAGATTCACGGAATCATAAGTGGCCAGACCAGTATAGTTCCTGGTCCGGCGCGGCGGTTAGTGTACCTACCCCTTTTTTCCGTGCGGCGGTTTAATTAGTGTACCTCCCTGGGGGGAACGGGGGGGGGGGGAGACAAAAATTCATGAAAAAGTCACTTTTGGAGGTAGAAAAATTGACCGACTTTTTCCCCTATTTGGAAAAAAATTCTCCATAACAAGGGTATTTTGGCGACTTTTGACATAATTGACCTAAAAATCACAGATTTTGGGCCTAAAAATGCCTTTTTTATTTCAGTGTCAATTTCAGTGCAAAATTTGTTCGAAGTGACGAGAGTGCTCTTGAAGAGTGTTGAACAGTGTTGGAGGTGGGGGGGTTTGGGGGGGGGGTAGCCCCCCCCCCCCAGTACAGTAGGTATCCCCGCCGCGCCTGGTACAGTAGGTATCCCCCCCCGCTGTTTGGTATGGTACAGTAGGTATCCCCCCGATTTTCACCCCGGTACAGTAGGTATCCCCCCCGATTTTGCCCCAAAAGTGCCAATTTTTGACCAAAATGGCCGAAATTAGTGCAAAATCAGTGGTTTTTACTTCAAATTACCCGAAATTCGCGCGCTACGCGCGCAAATACTACGTTTTCACACGATTCCACACATAATAAACACATAAAAAATTTTCACCCCAAAACCTAACCCCCCCCCCAACCCCCCCCAAACCCCCCCCTAGGTACATAACCCCCCCCCCCAGGCCATCGGCTCTGGTACAGTAGGTATCCCCCCCTCTCCGAGCGCGGTACAGTAGGTATCCCCCCCCTCCAGAGTACCTCCAACACTGGTGTTGAAGTCAGTCGAAAACACTTGGTTTACACGCTTTTTGGCCCATTTTGGGCTGGCTAATTTTTGTGCTCGAGCCTCGAGCTAATTTTTTACTGAAATCGAAAAACTCATCAGTTTTGCATTACAGTTTTTTCGAAAAAATTGGGATAAAGTACCGATATTTTTCCGATCAAAAACCGAAAAGATACCCACGGAAAAATAAATGGAAAAGTATTCGGGTCTCGGAAAAAAAGGTTTTTTTCGTTTTTTTTTTCGCTTGCCAGTATAGGAGGAACGTTACAATTTTTCTGAAAAAAATATATTTACTGGAAAGAAAACCGTTTTTCGGCAAAAACCCGTTTTTTTCAGACATCTTTCCCGGCCGAAAGTTGGTCGCTTGTTCAAATGGGGTGGGTAAAATGCAGGGTGGTATTTTTGGGCAGTTTTTTAATTTTAAAAAATTATGCATAGGCAGTGTAGTTCCTGGGGGGGGAGGGGGGTCCCCCCTCGGGTAAAGGCGGTCTACGGGAGGTTGTCACTCAGCCCCCGAATACCGTAACCCACCGTAATTTTGATCTGCAAGGATCGTGTCGAGACCATTTTGTTTTTTATCTATGTTTTGCGTGTTAGCGCCAACACCAACCAACATTTCGAAGTTTTGGGGATCGACGCGCACGATGACAATTTCCAGCTTGCTGCCGCTAATACACGTGTCGATAAGCAGCGATCAGCATGGGTCTCGCAACGATCTTGCTTGAGGTGGGTTACGGTATTCGGGGGCTGAGTGACAACCTCCCGTAGACTGCCTTTACATCTGTTCCCCCTCCATGGTACGCCTGCCCCACTGTTCCCCCTCCGGGTACGTCTGCTCCCCCAATTTTTACCTAAAATAGGCAAATTTTGGCCTAAAATAGGCATTTTTTGGCCTAAAATGGGTGATTTTTAGGTCAATGATGTCAAAAGTCGCCAAAATACCCTTTTTATGGAGAATTTTTTCCAAAAAGGGGCAAAAATGAGCCAAATTTTCGACCTCAAGAAATGACTTTTCTCCACATTTGGGTCCTCCCCCCCTTCCGGGTCCCTCCCCCCCTTCCCCCCCAGGTGGGTACGTCTGTTCCCCCTCCGAAAAAAAGGGGGGTACAGCCTGTTCCCCCTCCGGACCAGGAACTACACTGTGCATAGGTATTTTCGACTTTTCGGCTCCCAAAACACCCACCACCCAAAACACAAAAAATTTCGCCACGAGTGGCGCACATCTCCAATAATAAAGGCAATCTACGGAAGTTGTCACTCAGCCCCCGAATACCGTAACCCACCGTAATATTGATCTGCAAGGATCGTGTCGAGACCAATTTGTTTTTTATCTATGTTTTGCGTGTTAGCGCCAACACCAACCAACATTTCGAAGTTTTGGTGATCGACGCGCACGATGACAATTTCCAGCTTGCTGCCGCTAATACACGTGTCGATAAGCAGCGAGCAGCATGGGTCTCGCAACGATCTCGCTTGTGGTGGGTTACGGTCTTCGGGGGCTGAGTGACAACCCCCCGTAGACTGCCTTTACGTTGGTTTCTGACTGATTGCGGTAGTTTTAGTGTTTAGATGCATAAGCATAATCAGTATAGTGGCAGGCAAATGGTTGCAAGCAGTGTAGTGGCTGGGGGGATGGGGTGGGATTCCCCCCTAAGGGGTAGGTAGGTTAAGTACCTTGCAACCACCCCTTGGGGCAGTGTAGTTTCTGGTCCGGCGCGGCGGTTAGTGTACCTACCCCCTTTTCCGTTTTTCCGTGCGGCGGTTAGTGTACCTCCCTGGGGGGAAGGGGGGAAGACCCAAATTCAGGAAAAAGTCACTTTTTGAGGTAGAAAATTTGACCGATTTTTGCCCCTTTTTCGAAAAAATTCTCAATAAAACGGGTATTCTGGCGACTTTTGACATCATTGACCTGAAAAGCACCCATTTTTTGGCCACGATCCTATACTTGCGGGCCGGAAAAAACACCGTTTTTTTCCGAAAAAAAAACCGAAAAAAACCGTTTTTTTCCGAGGCCCGGAAAAATACGTTTTTATTTTTCCGGAAATTTTTCCAAGTGGCAACTTTTGGAAAAAAACGGTTTTTTTCCAAAAATTTCCGAAATATTTTCAAAGGTTGCGAAAGAATGTTGTCAAAAAAACCAATGTAAATCGGTGCTAAACAGTTCAAAATGAGCACTTTTTAATCTCCAAGTGCATTTTTAGCCTGTTTCAGCCCATTTCCCGACAAAATTTTCTCCAAAATAGACGTTTTTGGACCATGGGTATCCTTAAGTACTGGAAAAATATTTGGAAAAAAACGGTTTTTTTTTTCGGAAAAAAACGGTTTTTTTCCAAAAATATATTTTGCGGAAAAATACGCAAGTATACACGATTTATCCCCCCTAGGGCAGTGGCGCACCTGGGAATGGGCAAATTGGGCAATGCCCAGGGTGTCTCAAAAGTGCCCATGGGCACAATTTTGCCAAAAGTGCCCATGGGCACAATTTAATTCCCTCAAAATGCCCATGGGCAAAGGCAGTGGCGCAACAGCCATATGGGCACCTTGGTCAGGTCAGGGAGCACTTTCTATTTCATACAAATTGTAAGTTCTTACAAAAAAACGCTACAATTTGTACCCAGGTACAAAAGTCACTTCACGCAGTTACAATTGTGAGTGATACAATTGTAAGAAGTTACAATTGTGACTGGGTACAATTGTACCCAGCTACAAAAGAAAATTTTGTAACTCGCATTGTAAGAAAGAGAAAAATTGTAGCTGGGTGCACACCGGTGGGACCGTCCTAACTCGACACAATTTGATTGTTTATCCATTATTTGACCCGGGCCCGATTTTTTAAATAATGTTTGTCATCTCTAGAAGCAATTTATTGGAAACTAATTTTATCAAACATGCGTTTTCATGGTTGCCTAAGCGAAAGAAAATCGTGCCATCGAAACATTTTCAGCTCTATTGTATCCAGCTACAAAAAATTGTGACTGGATACAAAATTATTGTGGAAAGTGGATTTACAATTGCTTGTAACTTTTGGCTACAATTTGTAAGTTTTTATTGTATGAAATAGAAAGTGCTCCCAGGTGCCCATAGTCAATTTGAGGTGGTGGTCAATTCAAAAATTTGAGGCGGTCAATTCAAAAAATGGTGCCCATGGGCACTTTTGGCGAGTTTTCAGGTGGCGATGGGCACTTTTTTGACATGGAAGTGTGAGAAATGCGGTTTCCAAAGGTACAAAGAGCGAAAAAATCTAACCTGGTTGGAAAACTTTTTTTCTAATAAACGTTTTTTAAAAAAAAGAAAAAACATGATGATGCTTTATTGGCATTGCTTTTTATATTACTGTGGTTATGGATCGTTCCGCATGAGGCAAGGAGCCCTCTTCATTGTCATCATCATCAGGTTTTGCTTCACGAATAGCCTTAATCTTTTCAGGATCATTCAGTGGGCTGTCATAGCCGATGTGATACTTCGCAAGCCGTTTCTCATGTTCTGTCTTCACTTGCTGTTCCATATACTTCACGACTCGATAGAGTCCGTACGCGGCCCCGCTCAACATGCCCACCATTACTATGACGCACGCAACCACCAGCAGAGGGAGCAGCCACTCAGTTGACGATGTGTTCGGATCTGGAACGGTATTGCCACAGTTAAAAATAGTGTGCTCACATCTTTTAGCCGTGGTCGCATGTTTTTGAGAGCAGAGACATTTCGAGAATCGCTCAATTAGAACAACAAGAGATTTCTAGTTGAAACTGAAGAATTGCTTTGTTGCTCGAAATGAGAAGCAATTCTCAGCAAGAAGCTTCGTTCATGGCAGTTGGCGCGATTCAAGAATAGTCTGAGCTGATTGAATTTAGCGGCTAACCTTTAGCTTTGTGTTGACAAACAAAGTGGGCAGATCTGTCACAATCATACTGTTTCAGTCCTGTTTGGTATGTGTAGAGAAGGCATTTTTCACTTGCATTCGATGGATTCTCATGCCACAGTTCGTCGTCTTGCGGGACTTGGCGTTTGTCGTCCATCCAGATAAAGTGTGATTTTCCAACTGACTCATTTGAATCATTCTGCAGTCGTCCGATTGTCCAAACATCAGTCAGCGTGAGATCCTGGTTAAGGCCGGTTTCACAATGCATTCAGGTTGCGGGTTAGGGTTTTTGGCATGTGAAAGCGTTTAGGTACGTTTCATTTTGGCATCAGGGAATTTGCCTCGTTTGCCTGAGTTCTTCACTGAGGCATTCACTGAACTTCAACTGTCAACCCTGGCCATCATTGGATCTGATTTACTGCCAACCCGCATCACTTTTTGCCGGTTATCGGAAAAAGTGGTCTCGTGATTTTTCAAAGTGTAGGTATGGAAATCAAAAGTGACAAGCATGTCAAGCTCGATGCCCTGATCACAATTCACAACGCAACCAGAAGTATGAAGAAGTGACTTTTGTATCCGCTGCTACAAAACTGCCTGACCCGCAACCCGCACACGCATGCATTGTGAAACCGGCCTAACGGTTGGACAACAGATTGAAATCTCTTCGGCAGTTGCTACGTAAGTTGGCGCGTTTGAGTGTTGACGTATATGTATGTATACTCTGACAATTCTTTTGGGAGAAACTTTTCAAACGTGTTGCCTGATCCGTAAAGCGCATGATGCGTGCACTGGCTATAGCGGTCACGTGACTTCCGTAGCCAGTGCACGCATAATGCGCTTTACGGATCAGGCAACGCGGTTGAAAAGTTTCTCCCAAAAGAATTGCCAGAGTATACAAGAAAGAAAAATGCCCTAAGGGGCATAAAAGAAATATGGTTCCCTGGCTGACTGGCATAAAAGAAGGATACTAGCTTGCACCACTTTGTTGATGTTTCATGAGGGACTGGAGTAAACGTAAGTGTGTTTTAAGCTGTTTGATGCCGAACAGCAGATATTGATAGTAGATATTTTTTGACATTTCACATTTTTTGACGCGCATTGGTGTTCACAATGCAAATTTCGTGCACAAACGCGCAAATGCGCAAACGCGCAGTGCGCATCTGTGTTCACAATGGACATGCGCACCCGAAATTTTACTTCGGGAACCACTCTTTCTATACAAAAAGGTGGGGTCATGGTCTGGGACCGGTCTCAGTCGCGAAGTTACGAAGTCGGTAATAGCACCACCGTGTTTATCGAGTACGAAAACCACAAACAAGTTTAATAATTCTGGGAGCACTTTCTATTTCATACAAATTGTAAGTTCTTACAAAAAAATTCTACAATTTGTACCCAGGTACAAAAGTCACTTCGCGCAGTCACAATTGTGAGTGATACAATTGTAAGAAGTTACAATTGTAACTGGGTACAATTGTACCCAGCTACAAAAGAAAATTTTGTAACTCGCATTGTAAGAAAGAGAAAAATTGTAGCTGGATGCATACCAATGGGACCGTCCTTACTCGATACAATTTGATTGTTTATCCATTATTTGACCCAGGCCCGATTTTTTAAATAATGTTTGTCATCTCTAGAAGCAATTTATTGGAAACTAATTTTATCAAACATGCGTTTTCATGGTTGCCTAAGCGAAAGAAAATCGTGCCATCGAAACATTTTCAGCTCTATTGTATCCAGCTACAAAAAATTGTGACTCGATACAAAATTATTGTGGAAAGTGGATTTACAATTACTTGTAACTTTTGGCTACAATTTGTAAGTTTTTATTGTATGAAATAGAAAGTGCTCCCTGGTGACCCAACTTTTCGGCGAAATTTTACTTCGGGAAGCACTCTTTCCATACAAAACGGCGGGGTCATGGTCTGGGACCGGTCTCAGACATGGAGTTGCGAAGTCGGTAATAGCACCACCGTGTTGTTCGAGTACGAAAACAACATAAACAACTTTAATAGTCAGGTAACCTACTTTTCGGCGAAATTTTACTTAGGGAAGCACTCTTTCCATACAAAAAGGCGGGGTCATGGTCTGGGACCGGTCTCAGACATGGAGTTACGAAGTCGGCGATAGCACCATCGTGTTTCTCGAGTACGAAAACCATATCTGGGATATTAACATTCCTGATGTTAAGTAACGTCTGGGCCCTGACTAGTAATTTGTGGAAAAAAAGGGAAAGAACGTTTTTACAAAAATCCTTGTCTATACGTCAGTATAGCACGGAATTAGGCAACAGCAAAACAAAGAAGACATCCTGGCATTAGCTTATTGGCGACATATTCACAAGATAGTTTACGTATGCAATAGTGTTTGTGTGGGGAAAAAAATTCGCAACGCAGAATGAAACATCAGCAGGTCAGATTATCGGAAATTTTGCTATACCTGTAGTGTTAAAATCGGGGGTGCTGGCGTGAGCGCGTGTGTTGGGCTTTTGCCAATTTTATTATTGCGATAATGTCGTATACCCGTCGACACAAAACGCTGAAAAAATCAGCCCGATCGGAGCAGTAGAAAGTGGTTTTCCAGACACCCGAGAAATCGTGATGTCCGCGTTCCCAAAAAATGGTGCAGTTTTGTTTTAAGTTAACTCCTCCTAGGAAACTGCATGAAATCGGGCGAGTTACGTATCGATCGACTCGTTTAATCAAGGCACGTGACATAGTGAAGCCCGATTTTTGAAACATCACTTCTATCTCGAGAAAACCCGTCACAAAGTTGCGTGAGAAAATGGCCGACATTTCCCGCGCAAAGGGGGCGGAGTCGGCTGCTGATTGGCTGTTGTTGGCGCGCACGCGTGTGTGTTTCTTCACACGTGTTTTCTTTTTCTTTTGTTGGCCTTGTTTTTTGGGAGAAACAGCAGCGAGTTGATTGTAAGTTTAAGCCTAGTTCAAGCCTACGAAGCTTGTAAAAGCTTACGCTAAAGCCTAAACGAAGCCTAAAGGCATGAAAGCGGTGCGCGCGCGTGTGTGTGCTTCTTTGTACGAGTTTTCTTTCCTTTGTTGGCCTTGTTTTCGGGAAAAAACACCAGCGAGTTGATTGTAAGTTTAAACTGCGTTCAATTTAGCAAAAGACTAAGCCTAAGCCTAAGCCTAAACAAAGCCTAAGCATGAAAACCTAATGGCTGTAGTATGACGTCATGCCGTAGCTGGCTGTTGCTGGCGGTAACCATCGAAGATAATTTAGTGACCGTTTCAGATTGTATTTCAGATTGCGTTCAGTCTCAGTCAAGTGAATCAGTCAAATCAACCTAAACCCATCTCAAAATTAGTGAGTCAAACCGGCGACGATGCCCAAAAAGACGCGAGGAAGCGGTTTGAGCAAATGTAGTGACAAGCGTCACAACGTGAAGAAACGGACGAAAGAAACGGAAACGACCAATCAAAATAAGGTAAAAAAGGGTTTTTGTTCATTTTGAACAGCGTAAAAACGCAATTGCAATGTCGGCCCGGGAAGTCCGATCCCGCCCGCCCGTCCGAGGAAAACCTCGGCTCGGCCCGGTCAGGCGCGACAGCAGTGGTGTACCTTCTCAGGCGGGGCGGCAACCTACCGTATTGTCGGAAATAGAACCCCCCATTAATTGAATCCCCCCTAAATGGCTCGAAATCAAAAATAGAACCCCCATTAATTGACCCCCCATTAATAGAACCCCACCCCAACCCCGAACCCCCAAATCTCCGGCCCGGCCCGGCCCGAATTTTTGGCTCAGATTTTAACCTAATTTTTGTCATAATTTTTGCGATTTTTGAATCTATTTTTTGGTTGAAAATTCATTGTTTTCCATGAAAAAGTCGCCAGATAGACAATACCAATGGTGTGGCTGGGGGGGTGGGGTCCCCCTAGGTACAGTAGGTAGGTAAGGTAGATGACGCGCCATCCTGGTACAGTAGGTAGGTCGCCGCCCCCCGGCTGGTACAGTAGGTTGCTATTTTTGGCTCAAAATGGTATAAAATCGATATTTTTCACTCCAAATAATCGAAAAATCGCACGCTGCGCGCGAAATGAGGGTTTTAGAGTACATTTTCATCTAAACCTAGACATAAAAATTTTGTTCCCCCCCAAGCTCGGCCGGTACAGTGGGTAGGTTGATTGCAGGCCTTTCTGGTGGTACAGTAGGTTGATTGCACGCCTGGGTAGCCACACCACTGGACAATACTGATCACTTACTTGCTGAATCCGTCAGAAATTTTAGTATTTTTGACAAAAAACCCTACTGTTTCAGTAAAATAAGTCACTTTTTACTTCCGTTTATATAGTTCTACGCTGTTGTTTTTGATGCCTTCCTAAGTGTACTTGTGGCTATTCTGTTGTTTTTTGATGCATGCCGGACCGGCCTGAGATTTGGAGGGCCGGCCGAGCCGGCATACCCTTACCGACGCTGTTTTTTTACCGAAAAATGCGATACTGAAATTTCTCACCAACCAACTGAACCAAAATATTCACCAACCATCACAGCTGCACTATGCTCTCCTTTGTTCAACCGCTTGTATCGGCCTCAAGGAACAGTATTTGACCAGGAATGCTCGATGCAAAATTTTTTCGATACAAATGATGGGTCGGGGGAGCCCAATTGTCGATTCTGAAAAAGGAAAAATAAATTTTTTTATTACTACGCGACTAAAAACCCGTAATTAAAACAGACAGCAAAGAAAATCGAAAAATTGGTTAGAGAGTGAGAAGGAACTCACCGCAAAACAAAGCCGTTTAAATGAGTGCACAAATCGAATTCTCTCCCCTCGTCACCACCCGTTCTTCTGATTCCTTGCCACTTTCGGTTGTAGTCGTCTTAGTCTCTTTTTTGCCGACATTTTTTTGTTCGTCTTGTCGTCCATTCTGAAACAAAAACGGACCATTTTTAGCCTCTCAGGCCCCGATGTTTACCGTTATTGAGAACCAGACGGTGACAAAATCTACAAAATCTGCCGTAAAAACTAAGCACAAGGGGTGGGCTCAATTACTCCACGAACCCTATTTGGGGGCTGCATCACGAGGGGCCTATTCTGGGGGCGGGGGCCCTATTTTTAGGTTTTGCGCTGTCCGAAAGACCAGGCATCCCAAAAATCCGAGAAAACGGCTCAAATAAATCGACCAGAGAGATCGCCGGGCCGGGCCGAGCTGGACCATAAAAAATGAAACACCCGACAAACCCGAAAACAGATTTTTCTAATCGATTGAGCCGAGCAGGACCGGCTGAAATTTATTTACCAATAGGAGTCGCAATCACCGTTTAAAAAACGGCCCGGCTTAAGCCGGGCCCCATCTTTAATTTTTGAAGGGCTTTGCACATTTGGTTCGCGGTGGATCACCTATGGTGGATCCCCCTACGGGTACTTCTGCTCCCCCAATTTTTGCCTAAAATAGGCGAATTTAGACGTAAAATAGGCAATTTTAGACGCAAAATGAGTGATTTTTTTGTCAATGTTGAGATTCAGATTAGTGGGTACCGCCTACTCCCCTTCCGGACCAGGACAGAGGTTGGGATCGGGCCGGCTTACCTCGGCCCAGCCCGACGAGGTCCGGGAGTCGGCCCGGCCCGGCCCGACAGTTCGGGCCGGGAAGTCCGACCCGACCCGAAGCTTCTGAAGTGACTTATTTTACTAAAAAAGTAGGTTTTTTTTGTCAAAAATACTAAAATTTCTGACGGATTCAGCAAGTAAGTGATCAGTATTGTCCAATGGTGTGGCTACCCAGGCGTGCAATCAACCTACTGTACCACCAGAAAGGCGTGCAATCAACCT
>JASAMV010001736.1:0-12136 GCA_030248065.1 Rhynchonema sp. JSB1_4 | reverse complement strand
ATTTTTTCGAAAGTTTAGAATACAATGTACGGACAATATAATCGTCTTCAGTCGAGTGTTCAAACGTTAATGCCAGCATCGCACAAAAATGTCTTGTACGTTGATCACCTTTGTGCTTGTTTCGTTGCTGACATTGGACCAGTTCGGAGAGGTCCTGATGTGTATGTGCTGCCAAACCGACTGCAACGATACGAAGTCTAAAAGCGGCGTGCAACCGCAACTTCGTAAACAAATTCTCGCAGTTTTGCAAACAGAAATGTTGCAATTTTTACTGAACCAATATCTTGCTATCGATTCAACTAGATAGCATGAAAAGAACCCGAATTCAGCTAGAGATCAGATTTCGTTTGACTATTATGGTTGTTGCGAATACGCTTTTTGCGTGTTTTTGGTCAAACAGTTGCGAGGTGCACATTTCAGCGACACCATCCGTATGGTGGCACAACAAAAATGATGGGATGCACCATGTCCTCGTTGTTTGAAAAGAGCAGCGATTGCCGGCGGGACCCTAGGAACGGTGTCACTCAGTGTCATTGCATCAACTTCGGTGGCGATGCGTGCCATCCCCCACAACCATGAACGGGTGTCATCCGGTGGTTATTATGCGTGTTTTGTCATCAACGGGCTTGATAAGTAGACATATTCCTCGACTTGATCGACTGGCAGCATTACTTTTGATTGGTTTTCGCAACTTTTTCGTCACCGCCTTCTGATTTACTGTGTACTTACTATAGCGCTGACTGTATGAAACTGTACATTTGTGTTCCTGTGCTCCACTGATGCTGTTTTTTGTGCTGCGTTGCTCATGAGTCATGACACACAGATACACTTGAATGTTTGTAGAATGTGATGTTTCTGTGATGGCGGTTGGTTGATATTATAACACGATAATAAATTGTTGATTATTTCGTGCGGTACTGCGTCTCACAAAGAGCAAATCATCACAGACACACTTGTTGCATGAAAAACCATTTGAATAACAAGCTGCAGTTGAATCGATTTAGTCGAGCGTGACTGACCATTAATAGTAAACATCAAATTCATTAGCTCATGGACATTCAGTGTTCGATGGTATCCTGTTACAGTGCCGAATAGCAGCTTAGGGCTTTGTTGGTGCCATCCGAACTGATCAGAATGCAATCACTGTTCACAAGTCCTTGACGTGCAGGCGGTACTCGCGGTTTGATTCTCGTGAAACTGGTTGCAAAGCTGATTTTGAAGAAGCTCACCGCCTTCCATTTAACATTTGGACTCCATTCACTGGTGTATGAAGCGACAATTAGCACGTGTTTCGAAGATTCAGGAAGCAAAGGATATTGTGCAGGCAATCTAAATTCGCGTGATAACACACGCTGCAGAGGATTTTTATTGACTTTTAATCTTCGAAAGCAAAAGTTTTATATGCCAGTAAAGTCAACAAGAAGATAAACTTGGAATCAACAAACAGCACCAGATCAATCAAATTTAATAAAATCGATCAATGAATCAATCGCATCCATCACTATCGTCCGTCGCGTGCACCAATCGATACGTCTCATCCAACAACACTTGATCGTCTTCAATCATCGTGTTTTGAGTGAATGAGTTATTGGCATTCTCAGTCCAGTCTCGATCCTCGGCCAGTATGCTCGTTTCGCTCGTGGAACTGTAAAAAAATTAAAGATGTTGCACGATCTTGACATCAGAATGAAAAGAAGAAAGGAATTCAACTGTCTTGATAATATGTGAGAGTTAGTCGTCACGCACTCGCAACTGTTTTGTGGCTATGATGGGCAATGATGGCTTTGATTCATAATGCTCCAAAACACACGCACTTGAATTCAAATCCTGCATTGTCCAACAACAACTGTCGTTCCCTGTCCGGGTCGTAGCCGAGTATACAAACGGCACACGACCGTGCAAAGACGAGAAGGCACGCGAGACAGACGCAGACCAGGAACATCGATGTGATCAGAACGTTGATGATGAAGTAGCCGTCGTTCGTGGCACTGGATTCGTGCGAGCTGAGCTCGGCCTGGAACAATTGGGTGCTGTTTGTCGAGTTCGGTTCCAAATGGGTTTTAGGCTTGGAGATAGGATCGCGCCCAGGATATTGAAAGCTTAAAATGTGTGCAGACCTGCGTAAAACGAGCATAAAGTGATATCGCACCATCGGAAAGTTTGGTGTGTGTCGTAAGGCTAAACAACTTGCTGCTCAAAAAACCGTTATTTGTTTCTTTCGATCCTATATTTTAGCTTATACAATAATTTCTGTGGAATATTCATTGCACGCACGCGCATTTGCTTTTTTAACTGTTCGGTATGGCGTTGAGCACGAAAGAAAGCAAGAAACCCGGATCAAACTACAGTATAAGCACATCATGAGACATTACCAGATCTCGGTCACGAAAATCGCCATAATATCTGCTGTGCACGATCGCAGGAATGTTTGCGCCGGCCATTTGTCGACGCAAATATTTGACCTCTTATTTCACTTCAGTTAAAAACATTTGTCTGATAACTTGGTTTCGATTCATGATTCAACCGTAAATTGAGACAGTCGGATCTGGAATAAAAGTCGAAATCTGTGCATAATAACCACGCGCAGCATACCAAATGGAGGTGCTGCTGGTACAGTTATTATGGGCTGTGCAATTCGCGCTAATGCGAACTGACACGGTACACAAAAAACGGCCGGTTCTGGACATTAAGAGCAAGACATGCATCGGCTAATTCTATTGTAGTCAACGTGTCTGCGCATTTTTCGTGCCAAGACAGTTGGGAAAAAGTGTTGAGTGCAATGCGCGTGATTTATATGCAAACGAAACCGCGCAACGATGAGTGTAAAGAATTCTATCCAGGGTTGTCACACACTTGAATAGAACGATAAAAGCGCTGACTTCAACAGACACTCCACTGCATGTTAGCGCGAAATATGCGCACGTGCGTAGACAACATTAGAATAAGCCCTGCTTCCTGAAACCAGTGCTGCCGTTGACTGGCTTTTCTGAAATGCGCCTTGGCTCGGTACTCATGAAAAAAACCAACGCTCTCTTTTATGGTAAATGTGATTTTTAAAAAAAAATCTGTTTCTGTTACCTACAGAGACGATTATGGTGACATTTGAGACATAAAGACGGAACAAACGTGCGTCTATCCATCTCAGCGACGCCCGGGAGTGTAGGTAGGAATGTTCAACAACAAGAGTTTTCGATAGTGGATACGCATTTCTTGGTCGGAATCGAAATATCATATTCCGCAGCGTTCCTATCGCAAAATTTCGCATCATCGGCAGGGAAAAAGGCATGATCTTATAATACAGTATATCTATGGTCGTGGCCAAGGTGCCACTTATTCCACTCCAAAGGAGTGTCAGAAGCATAGCTGCAATAAGAGCGTGAAACAGCTGAAATTTTGAGCCGAACGGCTGTGTGTAGGCAACGAAATATAATGCATTCGTGTATAAAATTGGAAAATTCCCGGAAGCGAACAATTTCCTAAGAGTAGCGCCCCGCAGCTGGCGGAATACTACTGGACGAAACACGCATGATTTCGAGGGTATGCAGCCCTGCCGTTTTAACGCCGGACAGAGGGAGCATATTGACGAAACAGCCTTTTTTTCACTAAAATGGCCACGTTTTTGCAACTTTAACGACCGCACAGGAGCCCCGCTGGTCTGGGTGCAAAAACTGGCGTTCTAATCAAACATAAAAGCTTTGTGTATCATGGCCGCAGGGCAAAGCCGAGCGGTACGCGCCCATAAAAGTTTGAGCAATGCATCAACAATGCTTGAGAGCATGGTGGGCGGGCGGTGCTTAACGCTCACAGTTTGGTTTGCTCCGATTATTAGTGCTCGATTTTAGGCTTTCCAACGAACTTGGTTCCGTGCCCATCAATTTGGTAGCAAACTTGCCCAGATTACTGCACATACACATTGTCATGCCAAAGCGTGTGAATTCTTGCAAAATATTTGATTCCGACTCAGTAACTCACATGATTTGAGAGAACACATTCTGTTGTCTATGTGCCCGACATTCTCTTATCCCGCCTATGCATGCACTTTTTGTCTGAAAAGGCGTCCGCGGTTGTTATCAAAATAAAAACATTCAGTCGCCGGCTGCCGGTCTTGGTTAAATCATTGATGCGGAATGATGAAACGGCGTCAAACCGAACCGGCAATGAATAATGGCAATAGGGCTGTGCGTGAAATGAAAACACAACTGTTCCTAATTGGATGGCTCTGGCACGAATGGGACTCGTGGGGAAGTGACAAGACAACATCATGTTTTGAACAAGTCGCGCCGAGCGCTGCGTGATTTCGGAACGACCAACGTGTTTGTTTTGCTTTTTCGCCCGTTCTCCTATCACCAAAGTCCAATAGCATGCTAAACATATGGTACTGCAGCCCACTACCGTAGTTAAAGGTCACACATGGGAGGTGGACTCTATAATTTGCTCTTAAGGGTGGAATTTTCGAAACGGTGTAAAGGTCGGTATAAAGTTCGGTCGAAAGCTCGGTCGGCGTAGCTCGGTGTAAAACGTTAAACATTGCCTGTTATTAATGTGGAATGTTTCAAGTTTACACCGAGGTCTATCACACTGAGCTGTCGACCGAGCTGTCCACCGACCTTTACACCCAACTGACCTTTACACCGTTTGGAAAATATCACCCTAAATGATATTCACATTGATCTCGAAACTCTCGTACTTAAGCGGTGTAGACCAAAAAAGACGTCCCAAACTGATCTCGTGCATAACTACTGAGTAATTGTGACCAGTGTTAGATCGTGGCATGTAGACCGATTGTGCCGTTTGACGTCTTCTTTGGTCTACATCGCTTAAGCACCAGAGTTATGAGATCAATGTGTGACCTTTAAGTACGGTACACAGCTTGCAGCACCATACTCAAATTACCGGATATTGCGTCGTTTTTTCGAGGATTTTCAGGAACTTTATAATATCCTAAAGTGATACGTGATAATGTCGAAACCCCAGTCATGGTAACTCTATATCGTATATGTCCAGATACCGCCTGGTGCTCATTAGTCGAAACGTCTGACCGTCAACTTTCTTCATGAGGGCGTTCAAGCATAATGTTCGCGCACAAAACGCGCCAAAAATGCAGGTTTTGGTTTGAGTCGACAAAGGAACGGCGCATGTCTCAGACATGCAGTAAACACATGTGGGTCTTCACGGAAAGCTTTTGCGCCCCTGGAGGTGCAAGGGGACGAAACAACGAAAAATGACACGTCCCTTGACGGCAATAATAGAACTAAGACTGGGAATAACAATCTCTGGAAATGGCTCAAACGCAGGCCAACATTGATCTGCAATACAGTATCTCAGACTGTACATAATATACAGGAAGATGTATACGGTTGAGTCAGAGCAGATCCTGCATCTGACGGCTTATTTTGAACGGCTTGCGTGCTACCTGACCACTTTTAACGCAACGGGCGTTAATTTGGGGTCTCAGAGTAGTGCCGGTCCAGACTTAGAACTGCACAAGAAAATCAATTTGGGACAAAGAAACTTATGATTAAACTGTCTAAACACTGTATGTACCTATAACTATGGACAACGTATCGGCAGCAAAGAACGGGTGTCAGGCATCAGTTTGTTTATGTACGTACATATATACCGTGAATAATTTTTATTTGGCATGAAAAACGGTCCGTTCTTTTACGCCTGTGTGAGGCCCAGAGGCCGGGCTACCACAAAGTCGCCAGCAGCGCCACGCATCTTGCTTGGTCGCATAGGTGCTATAAAATAAATCTAATTCATAATTATGGTTGCGTAGCATAAAACACAACTGTATCATATCGGTATCAGACATAATCAATGCATTGGGGCGGCCACACAATGTTGTCTGGTTGTTGCGACCAGGGTTGGATTAAAAAATTTTTTTATTATCGAACTTTTTTTTTTTAAAAAAAAAAAACTTTTTAAAATTTTTTTTTTAAAAATCACTTTTTTTTATTCCGGACCCCCAAAAAATTGGTTTCTAGAAAAATGAAATTTCTGAAATCATGTTACTTAGGTATGTTTTGAGGGACACTAAAGAGAACTTCTCCACTGACTTGCATGTTTATGTCGATCACCTGCGATCTAGCCCATTTGGTCATAATTTGAGAACCCGCCCGAAGGTAACTCTGTGGGCATATATGACAAAGGGAAGACCAACCTTCTGTTTGTGAATTTGGGGATAAATTTGAAGAGAGATAAAGAGTTACACCACGCTCATGTTGTGTAACAAAAGCAACAAATGACAAACCCACACAACTGCAAATAGGCGAGCAAAGTGGAGTCTGTCGATAGCTTACGTCGATAGCTCAATAACTGCACAGTATACGGTATGGGGTGTCCTATATTATACGTGCAGCGATTGTTGGGATGTCTGGGAACTGTATGAGTCCATTACAACGCCATTTTAAACTGAAATATAAGCGCCGCAGGCGATTTTTTGAGAATGATGAGCAATAAAACGCATGAAAACATACATTTTTACCTTAAAAAAGTGAGAAAATAACGAAAAAAAGGGAAAAAATAATAAAAAAAAGTGGACTTACTTTTTAAAATTTTAAAATAAAAAAAGTGGCCAACTTTTTTTTTTTTAAAAAAAAAATTTTTTTTTACAAAAAAATTTTTACTTTTTTTTTTAAATCCAACCCTGGTTGCGACGTCGGCCCGGGCCTAAAAATGAGTCGGCTAAATGATCGGATCACAATTTTCGGATTTGAAGAGGCGGATGGACCATTTCCTTCGGTCTATTCGTGATGCGAACGGTCAACGAATAAAACCACGCGCTTTTCAGAAAAATAGCCAGTGACTTTTCAGACCTGGAAGTGACGCGGCACACCCGAAACTTTGAAGAATCATGATGCTGCTTGCAGCACAAAGAAATCACACAAAAAGGGGAACCTACTTGCAGAAGGTGATCAAGCCAAATCGCACGGAAATTTGCATTGATACGAAACTGTCACATTCCAGAAATGCCAAAACAGACAATCTTTATATTTGGATGGATAGATCTCTGGATCCATTTTTTGCGCTCAAGAACATAACGTATGGCTATGCAGAAACGCAGGTTGTCCAATTTCTGAGGTCCCATCTCGGAAGATGAGCCAAGGCTAAATTAATGGCACCCAGAAAAGGAACGCGTTTAGTGTGGTCTCACAGCTTGCGGCCACACACGCGGTGGCATTGCAATATTACATGTATTCTCAAGGGACCATAAAAACTTTGTTTATGACATTTCTGTTCTGGTTTGCACATACAGTATGCTTTCAAAAATTGCAAATATGCGAAGAGACGCCACGGGAACAAGAAGGGGAACCGCATCGGGGGCAACAATGGGATCCCCGACAAAATTTGACGGGGCAAAGACACCTTGGCTCTCCAGCGCTTGCAGGAGCAATCGTGTGGTGTGCGGTTTTTCGCTGTGGATAACCGATCTTTGTGAGATCAACGATGGTTGCCGTTCGTGGGTCCCCTTTAGTTTCATCTGCTGGAAAACGGGCGCCAAAGGGATTGGTTTTTGAACCCAACTGTTTGTGCCGTTTCATATCCATAATGTATAGATGTTTGTGGTTTTTTTTTTTTTTTTTTTTTTTTTTTTTTTTTTTTTATATTATTTTTTTTTTTTTTTTTTTTTTTTTTTTTTTTTTTTTTTTTTTTTTTTTTTTTTTTTTTTGTTTGTTTTTTTTTTTTTTTTTTTTTTTTTTTTTTGTTTTTTTTTTTTTTTTTTTTTTTTTTTTTTTTTTTTTTTTTTTTTTTTTTTTTTTTTTTTTTTTTTTTTTTTTTTTGTTTTTTTTTTTTATTTTTTTTTTTTTTTTTTTTGTGTTTTTTTGTTTGTTTTTTTTTTTTTTTTGTTTTTTTTTTGTTTTTTTTTTTGTTTTTTTTTTGTTCTTTTTTTTTTTTTTTTTTTTTTTTTTCTTTTTTTTTTTTTTTTTTTTTCTTTTTTTTTTTTTTTTTCTTTTTTTTTCTTTTTTTTTTTTTTTTTTTTTTTTTTTGTTTTCTTCTTTTTTTCTTTTTTTTTTCTCTCTTTTTCTTTTTTTTTTTTTTGATCCGATCATTTAGCCGTGTTTTTTGTGGTTGTACTCATTTTTTAGGCCGCGGGCCGGGGGTGGTGGGGGGGCGACGTCGCAACCAGGGTTGGATTTAAAAAAAAAAAGTAAAAATTTTTTTGTAAAAAAAAAATTTTTTTTAAAAAAAAAAAAGTTGGCCACTTTTTTTATTTTAAAATTTTAAAAAGTAAGTCCACTTTTTTTTTATTATTTTTTCCCCCTTTTTTTCGTTATTTTCTCACTTTTTTAAGGTAAAAATGTATGTTTTCATGCGTTTTATTGCTCATCATTCTCAAAAAATCGCCTGCGGCGCTTATATTTCAGTTTAAAATGGCGTTGTAATGGACTCATACAGTTCCCAGACATCCCAACAATCGCTGCACGTATAATTATAGGACACCCCATACCGTATACTGTGCAGTTATTGAGCTATCGACGTAAGCTATCGACAGACTCCACTTTGCTCGCCTATTTGCAGTTGTGTGGGTTTGTCATTTGTTGCTTTTGTTACACAACATGAGCGTGGTGTAACTCTTTATCTCTCTTCAAATTTATCCCCCAAATTCACAAACAGAAGGTTGGTCTTCCCTTTGTCATATATGCCCACAGAGTTACCTTCGGGCGGGTTCTCAAATTATGACCAAATGGGCTAGATCGCAGGTGATCGACATAAACATGCAAGTCAGTGGAGAAGTTCTCCTTTAGTGTCCCTCAAAACATACCTAAGTAACATGATTTCAGAAATTTCATTTTTCTAGAAACCAATTTTTTGGGGGTCCGGAAATAAAAAAAGTGATTTTTAAAAAAAAAAATTTTAAAAAGTTTTTTTTTTTTAAAAAAAAAAAAAGTTCGATAATAAAAAAAATTTTTTAATCCAACCCTGGTCGCAACAACCAGACAACATTGTGTGGCCGCCCCAATGCATTGATTATGTCTGATACCGATATGATACAGTTGTGTTTTATGCTACGCAACCATAATTATGAATTAGATTTATTTTATAGCACCTATGCGACCAAGCAAGATGCGTGGCGCTGCTGGCGACTTTGTGGTAGCCCGGCCTCTGGGCCTCACACAGGCGTAAAAGAACGGACCGTTTTTCATGCCAAATAAAAATTATTCACGGTATATATGTACGTACATAAACAAACTGATGCCTGACACCCGTTCTTTGCTGCCGATACGTTGTCCATAGTTATAGGTACATACAGTGTTTAGACAGTTTAATCATAAGTTTCTTTGTCCCAAATTGATTTTCTTGTGCAGTTCTAAGTCTGGACCGGCACTACTCTGAGACCCCAAATTAACGCCCGTTGCGTTAAAAGTGGTCAGGTAGCACGCAAGCCGTTCAAAATAAGCCGTCAGATGCAGGATCTGCTCTGACTCAACCGTATACATCTTCCTGTATATTATGTACAGTCTGAGATACTGTATTGCAGATCAATGTTGGCCTGCGTTTGAGCCATTTCCAGAGATTGTTATTCCCAGTCTTAGTTCTATTATTGCCGTCAAGGGACGTGTCATTTTTCGTTGTTTCGTCCCCTTGCACCTCCAGGGGCGCAAAAAGCTTTCCGTGAAGACCCACATGTGTTTACTGCATGTCTGAGACATGCGCCGTTCCTTTGTCGACTCAAACCAAAACCTGCATTTTTGGCGCGTTTTGTGCGCGAACATTATGCTTGAACGCCCTCATGAAGAAAGTTGACGGTCAGACGTTTCGACTAATGAGCACCAGGCGGTATCTGGACATATACGATATAGAGTTACCATGACTGGGGTTTCGACATTATCACGTATCACTTTAGGATATTATAAAGTTCCTGAAAATCCTCGAAAAAACGACGCAATATCCGGTAATTTGAGTATGGTGCTGCAAGCTGTGTACCGTACTTAAAGGTCACACATTGATCTCATAACTCTGGTGCTTAAGCGATGTAGACGAAAAAGACGTCACAACTGCACAATCGGTCTATGTATATGTCACGTTTTCGGTCACATGCCACGATCTAACACTGGTCACAATTACTCAGTAGCTATGCACGAGATCAGTTTGGGACGTCTTTTTTGGTCTACACCGCTTAAGTACGAGAGTTTCGAGATCAATGTGAATATCATTTAGGGTGATATTTTCCAAACGGTGTAAAGGTCAGTTTTAAAGGTCGGTGGACAGCTCGGTCGACAGCTCAGTGTGATAGACCTCGGTGTAAACTTGAAACATTCCACATTAATAACAGGCAATGTTTAACGTTCTTCGGGTTGGCGCTTTCTCCGCCTTTAGAGTATCCGCTTTCTCCGCTTTTCCGCCTTTTTTCGAAAATTCCACCCTTAAGAGCAAATTATAGAGTCCACCTCCCATGTGTGACCTTTAACTACGGTAGTGGGCTGCAGTACCATATGTTTAGCATGCTATTGGACTTTGGTGATAGGAGAACTGGCGAAAAAGCAAAACAAACACGTTGGTCGTTCCGAAATCACGCAGCGCTCGGCGGCGCGACTTGCCTTCAAAAAATGATGTTGTCTTTCACTTCCCCACGAGTGCATTCGTGCAGGAGCCATCCAATTCAGGAACAGTTGTTTTTCATTTCACGCACAGTCCTATTGCCATTATTCATTGCCGGTTCGGTTTGACGCCGTTTCATCATTCCGCATCAATGATTTAACCAAGACCGGCAGCCGGCGACTGAATGTTTTTATTTTGATAACAACCACATTCTGTTCGCGGACGCCTTTTCAGACAAGAAGTGCATGGTAGGCGGGACACGAGAATGTCGGGCACATAGACAACAGAATGTGTTCTCTCAAATCATGTGAGTTGCTGAGATCGGAATCAAATATTTTGCAAGAATTCGCACGCTTTGGCATGACAATGTGTATGTGTCAGTAATCTGGGCAAGTTTGCTACCAAATTGATGGGCACGGAGCCAAGTTCGTTGGAAAGCCTAAAATCGAGCACTAATAATCGGAGCAAACCAAACTGTGAGCGTTAAGCACCGCCCGCCCACCATGCTCTCAAGCATTGTTGATGCATTGCTCAAACTTTTATGGGCGCGTACCGCTCGGCTTTGCCCTGCGGCCATGATACACAAAGCTTTTATGTTTGATTAGAACGCCAGTTTTTGCACCCAGACCAGCGGGGCTCCTGTGCGGTCGTTAAAGTTGCAAAAACGTGGCCATTTTAGTGAAAAAAAGGCTGTTTCGTCAATATGCTCCCTCTGTCCGGCGTTAAAACGGCAGGGCTGCATGCCCTCGAAATCATGCGTGTTTAGTCCAGTAGTATTCCGCCAGCTGCGGGGCGCTACTCTTAGGAAATTGTTCGCTTCCGGGAATTTTCCAATTTTATACACGAATGCATTATATTTCGTTGCCTACACACAGCCGTTCGGCTCAAAATTTCAGCTGTTTCACGCTCTTATTGCAGCTATGCTTCTGACACTCCTTTGGAGTGGAATAAGTGGCGCCTTGGCCACGACCATAGATATACTCTATTATAAGATCATGCCTTTTTCCCTGCCGATGATGCGAAATTTTGCGATAGGAACGCTGCGGAATATGATATTTCGATTCCGACCAAGAAATGCGTATCCACTTATCGAAAACTCTTGTTGTAGCTGAACATTTCCTACCTACACTCCCGGGCGTCGCTAAGATGGATAGACGCACGTTTGTTCCGTCTTTATGTTCTCAAATGTCACCATAATAAGTTCTCTGTAGGTAACAGAAACAGATTTTTTTTAAAAATCACATTTACCATAAAAGAGAGCGTTGGTTTTTTTCGAGTGAGTACCGAGCCAAGGCGCATTTCAGAAAAGCCAGTCAACGGCAGCACTGGTTTTTTTAGGAAGCAGGGCTTATTCTAATGTTGTCTACGCACGTGCGCATATTTCGCGCTAACATGCAGTGGAGTGTCTGTTGAAGTCAGCGCTTTTATCGTTCTATTCAAGTGTGTGACAACCCTGGATAGAATTCTTTACACTCATCGTTGCGCGGTTTCGTTTGCATATAAATCACGCGCATTGCACTCAACACTGTTTCCCAACTGTCTTGGCACGAAAAATGCGCAGACGCGTTGACTACAATAGAATTAGCCGATG
>JASAMV010001735.1:0-33863 GCA_030248065.1 Rhynchonema sp. JSB1_4 | reverse complement strand
TTTTTTCCTGATTCGTAAAGAGGGAAAGTGACGGGCAGGGTTGGGCAAAAAAACGACGGCGTTTTTTCTTAAAAAAACGACGTTTTAAAAAAAAAACGCCTGGGTCGTTTTTCGTTTTTTTTAAATCCTGAATTTCCTTGATTTTCCCTGATTTTTCAGGGAAAGTACCCTGATCATCAAGGAAAATCAATTTTTTGTCCCATTCTTTTCAAAAAATTTTCGACCAATTTTTACTTTGTCGAGATACGTCGATATACGGAGTTTGATTTTCAATGATGACCACAGCCAAAGTTGGTCCCATGATGCGGGTCTGCTATGGGATCTTAAGAACTCGCTAGAAACGGGTTGAAACCCGTTTATTTCGCCTCAGAACACATAGAATTACTTCATTTAACCACGTTTTCTTCCCAACATGAGCGTTTTCCAATTTTTTTGGTGGCATATTTTGATCATCTGGGCGTTTAAAAAAACGTTTTTATTTTAAAAAAAACGTTTTTTTTTTAAAACGATTTTTCGGAAAAAAAACGTTTTTTGCCCAACCCTGGTGACGGGGCAGTGACGTTGTGTTGCGTGATTGCACACAAAGCATGTAGTAAAGAGAATGTTTCAGACGTGGGAGCACTTTCTATTTGATACAAATTGTAAGTTCTTACAAAAAAACGCTTCAATTTGTACCCAGATACAAAAGTCACTTCACGCAGTTACAATTGTGAGTGATACAATTGTAAGAAGTTTCAATTGTAACTGGGTACAAATGTATCCAGCTACAAAAGAAAATTTTGTAACTCGCATGTAAGAAAGAGAAAAATTGTAGCTGGGTGCACATCGATGGGACCGTCCTAACTCGACACAATTTGATTGTTTAACCATTATTTGACCCGGGCCCGATTTTTTAAATAATGTTTATCATCTCCAGAAGCAATTTATTGGAAACTAATTTTATCAAACATGCGTTTTCATGGTTGCCTAAGGGCGCCCTTAGTCATAGTGGAAAATGGAAATGGAAATGCAAAAAATATTCTATGTCCAAGTTTTCCATTTCCATTTCCATTATGACTAAGGGCACACTGGAAAATGGAAAATGGAAACAAAACAAAACATTTTCTGTTTGAAATCTGACCAATCAGCTGCTGAGAATTGGGTGGAACAGAAAATGTTTTTGTCACATGTCAAAACATGACTGCTGCAGTTTCATTTCCATTTTCCATTTTCCAATATGCCCTTAGTCACACTGGAAATGGAAATGGAAAACTTGGACATAGATTATTTTTTGCATTTCCATTTCCATTTTCCACTATGACTAAGGGCGCCCTTAGCGAAAGAAAATCGTGCCATCGAAACATTTTCAGCTCTGTTGTATCCAGCTACAAAAATTGTAACTGGATACAAAATTATTGTGGAAAGTGGATTTAGAATTGCTTGTAACTTTTGGCTACAATTTGTAAGTTTTTATTGTATGAAATAGAAAGTGCTCCCTGCAGCAACAACGTGGTTGATCTGCAGATTATTTTTAGCTGAAAATGTTTTGTGAGAATCACAACGAACTTGAAAATCAGGATTGATGTGATGAGTTCTTATATGATCATTGTGCGACCAATAGACAGCTCACTCGAGTGACAATGTCCGGTAAAAATACAAGCGCCCTTCCAATAGAAGCCCCCTCTAATAGAAGCCCCATGGTCAGAGGGTGGCTGAAAAAATAGAAACCAGGGATTCTGTTAGAGGACATACGGTACAGTATTTAGCCTTAGCTGTCTTACGCGCAGACTAGGGTGGTCTTTCCACACACAAAAGTAAACTTCACATTTTTCAAGCAAAACTTTAACATTCAAAAAACAAAAGGAAGCAGATCCTTCTGCTGTGTGTGAAACATCATCAACATCGCACACCCACCTTGTACACGACGGCAGTGGTCGTGTCTGCCAGGCAGCACCGTCGTTGTTGTTGGTCACGTTGCGGAACTCGCATGATCGACTGCAGTCAGCATTCCACCAACAGCCACATGCGAACAACAGTCCGTCGTTGGGCAGATAGCCGGCACCAGCTGCAACACAGGGGGAATGCATCTCGATGTGATAATGCGGGTAATGTAACTTATACTGGGTAATGTTTCACACACAACACAACAAAAGGATTTTGGAATTCAAGATTGACTGTGTGGTCAACGCTTCAGCTGTTAATCTCCGCGAGCATTCAGCACAACGAAATTTATATGGATGCGAAAATTGTTCAGACGTGAAATTGACAATTTCGCTTGATTGGGACTTTGCAATTTTATGAGAATGCCACATAGTACCTTGTTTTCCGTATAGAGCCCCAGGGGCTCTGGTCGGAAAAAGTGCGAAAATCCAACGTTTTGTTAAGAACGTTTTTTTCCCAAACAGAGACACTTTTTTGGAAACTCCTCAAAGCCAATCTGTGATAAAGCTTTAAATTCATGTTATTTTGAGTCAGGTCTTTAAAATATAAATCCCAAATAACGTAGAGTGGCTCTATCTGGAATCCCTGGGCACCAGGGTTGAAAAAAAATTTTTTTTTATTAACGAATTTTTTTAAAAAAAAAATTTTTTTTTGATTTTTTTTGACGAAAATTTTTTTTATTAGAAAAAGTGTTGCAAACGACGTTTCAGGACAAATGAAATCGATCCAACATATTTTTTCAAAAATTGAAAAATTTTCGCCTGAGACCCAACTTGTGTGGTGACAGCCGGTAGTATTGTGCAGATTCTATGGTCTTCTACCAGTCTGAGGTTGATGTTGACTAACGATGTTACTCTAATGTATTGTAGCATGCCGTACAACGTATTTTAATGCATCTAATGCCGTATATCTGACATACGACCATCAAAATATCGATTACAGCCCAAATCTTGCGTGTCAGATCGACTTTGCGCGCCCGGTTTTGCACCATACCTGCATCAATGCATATGTAGTGGCATGCAGTAGTACATTATCGGTGTCACATCACTATAAAAGACCATCCGCGTGCATTCCTGTGCGGATTTGGGGACAATACAGGGCGCCGCAGGCGCGATTTTGGAAAAATTGTCCCGTCCACAGGAAAAAAGTGCCAATTTTTTGGCCTCGAAAAAGGCCATTTTTGGACATTTCAGCCCTTTTTGGGCAATTTTTTTTATTAAAAAAAAGCAAAATCTGAGTTTCAAAAAAAATAAAAAAAAATTTTTAATTAACCACTTTTTTTTGAAACAACTCTGCTGGGCACTATTCGGGGAGGGGGTATGGAAGGAAAACTCCGGGATAACTCTTACATCACACCTATCAAGCCTTTATTTACAAGTTTTACAAAATGTTTCATGTACATACGTATGTACATATACAGTGCTTGGAAAACCTTTTTTTAAATATGAGAACCGCAATGTTGCAAATTAGTCACAAGGGACTGCGCAGGTATGTTATACGGTGCAATAGACAACCTTGCTTTGTCAAGGAGACATGACGATACAATGACGCTAATTTGGTCAATATGGAAAGTTTACTGTTTCGTCGTCTTCAATCAAAACTCGCAGTTATAAACTACACGTATAACAAGCAATAATACATGAGTTCCAAATGAGCGCGAAAATAATACATGTGATTTGACGACAAAATGTGACGACATGACATGACTACATTACTATAAGCCGAATAACCTGCGGAGGCCTACAAAGCATACTAAAGGATCAGCGGCGTTTTTCTTCAGTTGAACTTGGTGAAAACGACTAATACTACTGTCGTCAAATCAAGTCGTCAAATCTTGTTGTCAAATCAAGCTATAGGGTGGAATTTTCGAAACGGTGTAAAGGTCAGTTGGGTGTAAAGGTCGGCGTAAAGTTCGGTCGAAAAGCTCAGTCAGCGTAGCTCGGTGTAAACGTGAAACATTGCCTGTTATTAACGTGGAATGTTTCAAGTTTACACCGAGGTCTATCACACTGAGCGGTCGACCGAGCTTTCCACCGACCTTTACACCCAACTGACCTTTACACCGTTTCGAAAATATCACCCATAATACATCTACGTGAGCCCCAAATGAGCGCGAGAAATAATACATGTGATCTGATAAATTGATTTGACCGCTGTACTATGTATAAGCCATGAAATCAAGTAGAATTGGTCGCACAATGACCATATAAGAATTCAGCAGATCAATCCTGATTTTCTAGTTCAGTCGCTCTTAACCACTGTGTTATTTGTGATTCTCACAAAACTTTTTCAGCTGAAAATAATCTAGCAGGGCACCCACGTTGCTGCGGGTCTGAAACATTTTGCTGACTGCATGCTTTGTGTGCGATCGCGCAACGCAACGTCATTGCCCCGTCACTTTCCTGCTTCAGGATTCAGGAAAAAAATTTGACCAATACTTATAAAGTGCGACCAATAACCAGGTTTTGCTTCCGAATCACACTTTTCGCTCTGTCTGCGAACTTATGAGCATCTATTGATGGACAAAGCTTTTCTGCATGTGTGTATGTGTGTTGCTGACCGCTGTCAGACATAAGGATTCAGATCTGAATCTTCAGCCCCGAACTTTTCGGGCCCGGGAATTCATAACTGTCCCAGGTCATCTGTATTTTGAGCGTTTCGGCTTGGGCTTGGACCCACAATGTCGGACCCGGAGTCTCTGGATTCAAACCCGTCGCTCAACACTCACCCAGCCATCTCCCTTCATTTGTGTTCGTCGGATTGACCCACTGTCCATTGACCAGCTGCTCGACTTTGCGCTCATCTGCAAAAACAATTGGAAACACGTCGACGGTTGGGTGTTGTTTGTCAGCGAAATGGCAATTTCACACACAACGGGAGTGCAGATTCAAAAACAACCACTAAAACAGTTCACTTCACGATCTTGTTGTGTTTCAGTATGTTGCACTTTGTTGGCATCAGGATCATTTGGCTAATATTACAGTAGTCAACGCAAGTGGTCAAATCACTTCGTGAACTCAGCTGCCCCAAGTGAGCGCGGGAATAATACACGGTATTCGGGAGAGTTGACGACTCTACAATGTGAGTTGACGAACTGATTCGACCACTTGAGTTGACCACTGTAATATAGGCCCAAGATCTGGATTTGGTATGGCGCGAGATCACCTTGCTGCACAAAAAATATTTGATACCAAAATTATATTCAAACCAAACCATGAATCACCAGCGGAGCCAGGGGAGCACAAAATCCATACAAAGCCTAAGCCTCCCTTTGGTAAAAGTGGCCCCTGAAATTCGGAGAGAAGAAGAAAAGATCCCAAATCACAGGATGTTCCCTCCAATACACTTCACTTAAAAGATAAAAAATTCCCGCGCTTCGCGCGTCAGAAACACCCATCATAAAATTTGGCTGTCACGCGGGTAGAAAGTGCACAATTTTCGTGCGCTACGCGCGCATGCTGATAACATTTCGTGCGGTATTTGGCTTAAAATTTCCCAATTATAAACATGCACCGGGTGAAAAAACGGTATTTGAAAAATCAAACATGTACTAGATAAAAATGACTTTTGAGATTTTGCCCCGCTGCTTGGCCCGAAAGCTGGATCCGCCACTGCCATGAATGATGCTACCAAAGTGTACCCACATGCTGCAATGTAACTTCACAAAGCTTTTCCCTTGAGGCACTCCACAAATCCGCAGATTCGCGCAACCCGCATGTTTTAGTGTGTTTACAAATTCCATTGACAAAATGTCAGTCAATTTGTGTACAGTATTGGTCACAATTCTAGGCTAAAGTGACGCCCGCAACTTCGTCTTGCACAGTACTGGCAAAAAGTCGAAGCAACAGAAGAAGTTTTGCGATGCTGTGCGCTGCCCATGTTTTACACCACGAAGTTGCGGGCGCTACCGACTTCGACTTTCATCCTAAAAGTGCACCCGGCGCTGTAACTCTCGAGACCTACGAATTAAACAAGTGGTTGACAACGAATGACCAACGCATCAACACTCTTGTCACAGTCACTCACCACCAGTGGCTGTCCCCAACGACCACAACGTGCGTCCCGTCCACACGAGTCTCGGCCCATCATTATGCGTTGGTGGTCGTATGCCAACATCGGTGCTCACACGCACAGCACCATTGGCATCGACAGTGACTCGTTGTACTTGGGGGGCATCCTCCTGCACCAACAGGATGGTGTCGGGGGCTGAAAAACAAGTGAGCAATAATATTGGAATGCAAGAGATTTGCTTTGCGAAACATATATCACCCTTCCAGGTTTACGTTTCCTGAAAGTTAACTGAAGCGTGGATCCCATGTTTTTATTGGTGAAATAAACCAGATCAAAACCAGGGGTTCTATATTTTGTGCATCAGAATAATAAATAACACCGTTCGGAAATATTTGGAAGTGTTCGGCGCGCGAAACTAATCGTTGGCCACGAGCAATGGCTCATCAGCACGACTGATTGCTTTCGTCAATATGCGTTTATGTGCTACTTCAGTCAAACAACGATTGTGACTTGGCTGTGCTTCACGCTGCACACGTACTGCTGTGGGAGCGTTTTATGACAAAACGTTCCACGGCATCCAGGGTTGGGCAAAAAAAATGCCGGCGTTTTTTTTCTTAAAAAAAAGCAGAAGTTTTTTTAAAAACGCTTGGGTCGTTTTTCGTTTTTTTAAATCCTGAATTTCCTTGACTATGCCTGATTTTCAGGGAACGAACCCTGATTTTCACGGAAGATCAATTTTTGTCCCATTTTTTTCAAAAATTTTCCGACAAACTTTTTACTTTGTCGAGATACGTCGATATACGTAGTTTGACTTCAAATGATGATGCCTGCCAAAGTTGGTCCCATGATGCGGGTCTGATGTGGGATCTTAACAAATCGCTATAAACAGGGTTGAAACTCGTTTGTTTTGCCTCAGAACACATAAAATTAGTTTATTTAACCACGTTTTCTTCCAACATGAGCGTTTTCCAACTATTTTGGGGCATATTTCGTTGCTTCTGGGCGTTTTTAAATTAAAAACGTATTTAAAAAACACTGTTTGAAAAAAAACGAATTTTGAAAATAAAAAGTTTTTTTGCCCAACCCTGTCCACGACAAATGTTGTGCCTGTACGTCGTGGAACGACGAAAAACCACAGGCAAAATACTTTATTTCTCTCAAACAAACACCGAATCGGTTTATTTTGAAGCTTCAGAAAGACTTCCCCAGCAGGTTATTAGTCAGGCCGGGAGAGGTGGAATTAATCCGAAAATCTGCAATCCATTTGTAGTATATGAATTGTGAACCTTTGCTCTTCGGACACGTTTGTCGACTGCAGGTGACGGTGTCGACCAAGTCTGTCGGACACTGTCTGGCACCGCGTGTCGGACGTGTCGTGACCGTGCGCTGTCGTTGTTGTTGACCCGAGCCGCACGACACCGAACACGACGACCAGACGGACCAGGTGGACACTTGGCAGTCGACTGGCGGAGGTGCTGGAAGCAAAAGTACAGGGTGTCTCAAAGGTACCCTTTCACTTTTTCTTTTACGTCATAGCTAATGCTATTACGGACGGATTTTGTTGCTTTATGGCGCAATCGAATCACACGTGATTCTGCATGTAGGAATGTACAGAATAATCCATCTCACATTCCCTGATCTCTCAAGGCCTTTCAGCAAGCAAGGAAATGGAAAGGTAAAAACGCAAAACGCGCACTGGAAGACTCACTACCAAGGAAAAAAGTTGCCGGATTTCCATTTCGTCAAAAAATACCAACAAAGCACGTCTGAAAACTGCAGAATGACGCTGGTAAGCTTAAAATGACCTCATGCAATGTTTCACCGAGACAACCACCCACGCACCTCGCCCACGCAGGCTGTTGTGAAACTCAGCTTAAACCATGAGCTCGGTTGAAATTATTTCAAAAAAAGTTTGTCAGTCTCTGTTTGTGATTTTCTCCACTATTTATGCGTGTTTTTCACAGAAAATTTTCAATTTTTTTGTTGGTTTGCAGAATGGGAGATTTGCGCTATGACACAGAGCGCCGTGTGTTCATGGTGTTATCATTTGCAAGAACAGAATCGGCGAGAAGGACTCAATTTGAGTACGCAGCTCAATTTCCCGGTGAGCAAGTGCTCAGCCCTTAGGTGATTAGAAATCAAGCACAGAAATTTCATGAAACCGGCAAAGTCATCGATCGCGAGCGTTCCGGAAGACCGTGCACGGCCGTAAATGCGCAATATATCCAGATTCTGACTGTTTCATTTGGAAGCTTACCTGCGTCATTCTGCAGTTTTCATGACCGAAGCAACCGTGCTTTGTTGGTATTTTTTTGACGGAATGGAAATCCTGCATCTTTTTCCATGATAGTGAGTCTTCCAGTCCGCGTTTTGCTCGTTTACCTTTCCATTTCCTTGCTTGTTGAAAAAAGCGCAACGTGGCGTCATAAACTGGCCTTGAAAGATCAGGGAAACGGAGATGGATTATTTTGTGCATTCCTATATGCAGAATCGCCGTGTGATTCGATTGCGCTATAAAGCAGCAAAATCCGTCCACTATAACATTAGTTATGACGTAAAAGAAAAAGTGAAAGGGTACTTCTGAGCCACCCTGTATGTATAGTTATGTAATTATGTGGGCAAAAGTCACACCATGCCGTTTTGTTGCCCGGTTCTGAGTTTCCGTTCTGTTGTGAAAACCTATAACCCGTGTGACCTTGCCAGGTCAAAACTGACATGGCTGACCTTTCGTCGGCCTTGGAGTTGTGATTCGTTTAATTTAAGTCAGGTTAGATTTGACTTTTAAAAGATTTTCGCTTCTCCTTCGCTTTGTTCTCACCTGTGGCACGTGTGGGACACGTTTGTCGACTGCAGGTGTCGGTGTCGACCAAGTTTGTCGGACACTCTCTGCCACCGCGTGTCGGACGTGTCGTGACCGTGCGCTGTCGTTGTCGTTGACCCGAGCCACACGACACCGAACACGACGACCAGACGGACCAGGTGGACACTTGGCAGTCGACTGGCGGAGGTGCTGGAAGCAAAAGTACAGGGTGTCTCAAAGGTACCCTTTCACTTTTTCTTTTACGTCATAGCTAATGCTATTACGGACGGATTTTGTTGCTTTATGGCGCAATCGAATCACACATGATTCTGCATGTAGGAATGTACAGAATAATCCATCTCACAAACTGAGCTTAAACCATGAGCTCTGTTGAAATTATTTCAAAAAAAGTTTGTCAGTTTTTGTTTGTGATTTTCTCCACTATTTATGCGTGTTTTTCACAGAAAATTTTCAATTTTTTTGTTGGTTTGCAGAATGGGAGATTTGCGCTATGACACAGAGCGCCGTGTGTTCATGGTCAGTGGTTAATAAAAAAAAATTTTTATTCAAACCCCATTTTTTTGTTAAAAAAAATTTTTTTTTAATTTAAAAAAAATTTTTTTATTCCAGCCAAAAACTGCCAGAAACGAAAAAAAATGAGCGCTAAAGCAAAAAAATACTGGCATTTTTCTTCCATAACGTGTGGTAAGTGCATATAAAGCACTCACGACACGAAAACAATACTAAACAATGGTCAATGAGCACCAACAGTAGTCAGGTACTCACCCGTACACTTCCCCCACGTGGTGTGGGTGCCTTGGTGTGGCTTTGTGACACTCAAGACGGTAAATTTGGGTGAAACTATTGCCTCTTGGTACACGACCAATGCAAATATGTGACAAACAGTGTAAATATAGAGTGAATATCACACCGAATCACTGCTTTCGGGTCTGTTGCATGGATAAATGCATGCCCACCCAGTCACATGTACATGTGTAATCATATGAGAGGCCATGTGAGTGTGTGCACTATGTCTAGATGCCACAAAACAACGATTATGGCACCCAATACAATCGAGAAATTTTCGAATTTTGAAATAAACAAAAAAAAATTTTTAACTATTGGAACGAATTTTTTTTTTAAAAAAAATTTTTTTTAATAAAAAAAAAATTTTTTTTAAAAAACCACTGTTCATGGTGTTATCATTTGCAAGATCAGAATCGGTGAGAAGGACTCAATTTGAGTACGCAGCTCAATTTCCCGGTGAACAAGTGCCCAGCCCTGAGGTGATTAGAAATCAAGCACAGAAATTTCAAGAAACCTGCAAAGTCGTCGATCGTGAGCGTTCCGGAAGACCATGCACGGCACAAAATATCCAGATTCTCACTGGTTCATTTGGAAGGTTACCTGCGTCATTCTGCAGTTTTCATGACCGAAACAAACGTGCTTTGTTGGTATTTTTTGACGGAATGGAAATCCGGCATTTTTTTTCCATGGTAGTGAGTTTTCCAGTCCGCGTTTTGCTCGTTTACCTTTCCATTTCCTTGCTTGTTGAAAAAAGCGCAACTTGGCGTCATAAACTGGCCTTGAAAGATCAGGGAAACGGAGATGGATTATTTTGTACATTCCTATATGCAGAATCGCCGTGTGATTCGATTGCGCCATAAAGCAACAAAATCCGTCCACCATAACATCAGTTATGACATAAAAGAAAAAGTGAAAGGGTACTTCTGAGACACTCTGTAAGTATAGTTATGTAATTATGTAGGCAAAAGTCACACACACCATGCCGTTTTGTTGCCCAGTTCTGAGTTTCCGTTCTGTTGCAAAACTGACATGGCTGACCTTTTCGCCGGCCTTTGAGTTGTGATTCGTTTAATTTAAGTCAGGTTAGATTTCACTTTTAAAAGATTTTCGCTTCTCCTTCGCTTTGTTCTAACCTGTGGCACGTGTGGGACACGATTGTCGACTGCAGGTGTCGGAGTCGACCAAGTCTGTCGGACACTCTCTGCCTCCGAGTGTCGGACGTGTCGTGACCGTGCGCTGTCGTTGTCGTTGACCCGAGCCACACGACACCGAACACGACGACCAGACGGACCAGGTGGACACTTGACAGTCGGTCGGGGGTTTGGGTGTCGTGATTGGGTCTGACACAACATGCGTGATACACAAGTGCAAGATGGACCGCATCAACCTGCGATCATCCCTTCTCCAGCAATGAGCCCATATAACGGCGGCAACTGGTGACCGTGAACACCGAAATTTTGACCGCATAACAGACTCAAAATTCATCCACAATCCAAAACAAGTCAACATAACGGAGTTTTCCATTAGAAGCTCGGTCGCTCTGTTCTGCAGTGCTATGAAACAGAGAACCCCGGCATGGCTTATGGCCGAATCACCCACACACACACGAAGACATCCTGACCTGTTGTCGAGCATTGTGTGCCAGTGCATCCTTCGATGTCCACCAGTGCCTTTCCATCACAGAGTTGTCCCTCGACCACAACGGTCCGATCCCTTGTTCGGTATCCGAGCCCACACGCAGTCGAGCATTCGGACCACTGCGACCAATGCGAGAACACGCACGAACGATCTGCAGCATGGCCATGTATGACAGTCAGTGTAGTGGCAGGCATTTTTTTTTTTATTTTTAAGAAAAATTAAAGCTGGGGGTGTGGTTAAATAAGTTATTAGAATATAGAAAAAAAAATATCATTACTCTGGTTGGTGTGTGGTGTGTGGTTTGGTATGTGGTAAGAGTGATTGGGGGAGAAGGAAAGTGAAAATGGAAAAGAGAGAAAAAGAAATGGATTGTGTGGTCTGTTAGGGTGGTAGTATGTATAAGAGATGTGTGAGGTATGTGAGGTGCGAGATGGCGCAATAAGAGTGGCAAAAACCAATGGGGCGGTGGGGGGGTCGGTGGTGGGGCGGGTGTAGAAAAAATGGAAATTTTGGAGCAATAGAGCAGAGAAATAGTGGAATTTTCGAATTATGAAATAATAAAAAAAATATTTTTTTTTTGGATCGGGGGGAAGAGAAAAAAATATAAAAAAATTTTTAAAAAAAAAAAAAAAAATTTTTTTTAAAAAAACCACTGGGCAGGCAAATGGTTGCAAAGGTACCCTTGGGGAAGATGGATGCAGATGGTTGCAAGGTATCCAGCCTCCAGAAGGTTGACAGTGCTTGTTGATATCAATCGTCGGGGATCAATCGGGGTGAAAACGGGACTAATAACTGACAGCCAAAAACCTCTTTTTTTGCATCATCTACGTTGGTATAGAACAAACGATACCACTAGGCTAAATAGCATCGTCATTGATCTATCATTTTTTGTGCAAACCACGTCCACAATACAATGAACAGTGCACGCACACTAATACAAATCCAGCATTCCAATATTACTCACCAGTGGCGCACGGTGGTTGCTGTTGACAGTCGCGTGTCTGATCAGCGCTCACACATCGCATTCCGTTCGCCCCCGCTTTGGGCTCAGTTTGTCGCTGTCGAGTTTGTACGCCTTCAATGCCACATGACACTGAACACGAAGACCAACGCGACCATTGTGTGCAGTACGAGAGACTGGCTGAATGAATAGATCGAATGCCATAGGTACCAGACTGGACTGCAGTTGTCTTTGAAATTGCCGATTTGTTTTGCTTTTGGCCAACTTCGAACAAATTTTAAAGTTGGAAAATTAAAAAATATTATTGATTCTCACGATGTTATTGATGTTTGGCACTGAATTTGAAATAGAATTCTGCTGTTTTATTTTATTGGAAGAGAACAACAATGAAACATTCGTGAAGTCAGTGACAGGGACTGATGTTGTTGACAGAAAACCACTCACGTTCTCACATTTCTTTCCAAAGAATACGAGGAATTGAGATCTGAATGTAACGTTTGGTTACGGTATAATCTTTTTGGAGGCAAATTTGCACGAGGCGTTCGCACTGACGAGCCCTGGCGCCTCGGTCTGTCTGCGAAAGCAGGGCGAAACAGACCAACATTACTGCACTCAGTAGTACATTGGGTGATATTTTCGAAACGAAGGTCAGCTGGGTGTAAAGGTCAGTGTAAAGCTTGGTGTGAGAAAGATCAGTGTAAGCTCGGTGTAAGCTTGAAACATTGCACGCTGAGCAAGCAGCAGACGCGCGTTTCTAAACGAAAGGTCAACTTTGATGGTTTGCTGCGCAAGCGTAAAGCGTTTGTTTGCAATCTGGTTCATTTAAGCTGGTTGCACAAACGTTTTAAATGAATATTTGTAAGTTACCTAAATTTCGCCGCAAGGCTGTTGAGAAATTGAACATTCATTGACGGCGGTGCCAAAAATTTTGACGTCACTAACTGATCGCAGCACGAAATCAAAACGGCTCGATGAAAAGTTACTAAATTCATACATATCGTTTAAAAACGTTTGTGCAACAGGCCTAAACAAATTGCAAACAAACGATTTACGCTTGCATAGCAAACTGCCAAAGTTGACCCTTCGTTTAGAAACGCGCGTCTGCTGCTTGCTCAGCGTGCAATGTTTCAAGCTGACGCCGAGCTTACGCTGAACTTTCTCACACCCAGCTTTCCACCGACCTTTACACCCAACTGACCTTTACACCGTTTCGAAAATATCACCCATTATAGGGAAAACTCTGGTATTGGTCGCACAATGACTACACAAGAATCCATCCAAAAATGGCACACGCATCGCACGTCTCGTTGCAGATCACAAGCGTTCTATTTTTATTTTTTGTGATCCTCCAAGCCACACCAAACATTATGGACACGACAGGGGTTGAACCTGCGTCTTCCGGCTCCGGTTGTTCTAACCAGCTGAACTAAACGTCCGTCTGACAGGCGGACTTGAAGGATCTCACATACCTATGCAGCACCAAATGACTGCACGAATAAGGTATGCTCACTGACTCCATAGCGTGCAGCGCACGCAGCGTAACACACACTGACTGCACGGGCTGTAGCGCAGGTCAACGGACCACTATCACATTGTCCAAATATTTGTTCCGATATCACAGTCTAGTTGCTTGAACTCAGTGAGCGGCAGAAATGTTTTGGGAAAAATATAGTAGAACGCTTGTGATATGCAGCGAGACGTGCTTTACCATTCAGGAAAATTTTGGATGCATCCTTTTATAGTTATTGTGCGATTAATACCCTGAATTGTGCACTTGTCTTGTTTGTAATAACTAGGTTGTGACATTCACTAACCACATCGGTACAAGACGGCAATGCGTTCGATGTCTTTGTCACTCAGCGATTCAAATGATCCAATATTCACTCCATTTGTGTCACGTGTCGGCTTCATCGTGTTGTGGGTCGGGTCGATTGCAAACGCGTCCAACGGGTAGTGCATTATGGACGCGTAGTCGTACGCGATGCCAAGAGTGGTCACGTTCAGCACACCAACTCGGTCCAGTTGACTGCGTTTGTCCGACTGCAGTGCAATTAAATTTTTGTCCATTTGACACATGTCAAATCTGATGCGCAGGTCGTAGCAAGATCAAGCAACTCTACAAGACCGCCAACAAAAAACCATCCTGTGTATCAATTCACTTTGGCCGGCATACACTTTACTGCCATCATGCCATGGTCATGATGATCATGGGTCTGGGAAGCGGTGTGACTATAACTTGGGCTCAAAATGTTTTTGCTCATTAGCCTATATTGGGAATCAACTGTCAGGCACTGGCGCATTGGCCGTGTAGCACCCGCGCGAGTTGGGCCTGAGACCCACACGGTCATGCGACCCGCGCGTTCATGGTCTACACATGATCGCTGGACGAACTGAACTACCGATCCTCCGCAGCCGACTGTGAAATGTACTGCAAGATGGGGGGGTTGTGGTGTGGTGTGGGTGTGTGGTTTTTTTGGTGTGGTGTGTGGTGTTTTTGGGTTTGTTTTTGTTTTTGTTTTGTTTGGGGTGGTTTTGGTTTTGTTGTTTTTTGGGTGGTTTTTTTGGTTTGGTGGGTGATTTGGTTTTTGGGGATTTTTTTTTCATTCTTGTGTTTGTGGGTGTCGTTTGGGCTTTTGGTGTTGGTTTGATTTCGGTCTTCGTGTTGTGGGGGTTGTTTTGTTCGTGTTTGTGCTTGTGGTGTGTTGCGTTTCGCTTGGCTTTTGTTGGCTGCGTTTCTTTGGCGCGGTGCGGCTGCTTTGCTGTCGGTTGTTTCGGTCTCTTTCGTTTTGGCTGTTGTGTCGTGGTTGTGGGGGCGGCGGTGTTTGTTTTCTGGTTGTGTGTGTTTTTTGGGCTTTTGTCTGCCCTTTTCTCTTTTCTTTTTTTTTTTTTTCTTTTTCTCTTTTTCTTCTTCTCTTTCCTCCTTCGTCACTATATGATATTGTCTTGAATTCCGTTTCTTATCGCGTTGGCAGTTCTGAGAGAGATTCTGCGTGAGGTCAGCGCATTGTTATATATTTGTGCGTTTCGAAGTTTCGTCGTTCGTTTCAGCTTTATTGCATTTATCGTCGTTAACCCGCCTTTAGACGAATAAAGACGCATGGATAAAAGGCGAGTAAGACCGAGAAATAAGCAACGGATCGAAAGGAGTCACAGAAGGTCGCGTGTAGCTGTCGGATGTGGTCAAGAATCCGACAGGCGACTGTGGACCAGGGTTGAAAAAAATGTTTTTTTATTAACGAGCTTTTTTTTTAAAATTTTTTTTTTGATTTTTTTTGGCGAAAATTTTTTTATTAGAAAAAGTGTTGCAAACGACGTTTCAGGATAAATGAAATCGATGCAACATATTTTTTAAAAATTGAAAAATTTTCGCCTGAGACCCAACTTGTGTGGTGACACCCGGTAGTATTGTGCAGATTCTATGGAATCCTACCAGTCTGAGGTTGATGTTGACTAACGATGTTACTCTAATGTATTGTAGCATGCCGTACAACGTATTTTAATGCATCTATTGCCGTATATCTGATATACGACCATCAAAATATCGATTACAGCCCAAATCTTGCGGGTGGGATCGACTTTGCGCGCCCGGTTTTGCACCAGACCTATGTATATACACGTGTAGTAGCACGCAGTGGTACATTATCGGTGCCACATCACTATAAAAGACCATCCCCGCGCATCCCTGTACGGATTTGGGGACAATACAGGGCGCCGCAGGCGCGATTTTGGAAAAATTGTCCCGTCCACAGAAAAAAAGTGCCAATTTTTTGCCTCGAAAAAGGCCATTTTTGGACATTTCAGCCCATTTTGGGCAACTTTTTTTTAAAAAAAAGCAAAATCTGAGTTTCAAAAAAAATTTTTTTAAAAAAAAAATCTTTTTTTAGTTAACCACTTTTTTGAAACAACCCTGCTGTGGACGATTGGAGTGTTGTTTGGCAGTGTCACTCAGGGTTGGGCAAAAAACGTTTTGTTTCAAAAAATCGTTTTTTTTAAAAAACGTTTTTTTTAAAACGCCCAGATGACCAAAATATCCCCCCAAAAAATTGGAAAACGCTCATGTTGGGAAGAAAACCTGGTTAAATGAAGTAATTCTATGTGTTCTGAGGCAAAATAAACCGGTTTCAACCCTTTTCTAGCGAGTTGCTAAGATCTCATATCAGACCCGCATCGTGGGACCAACTTTGGCCGGGGTCATCACTGAAAGTCAAACTCCGTATATCGACGTATCTCGACAAAGTAAAAATTGGTCGAAAATTTTTTGAAAAAAATGGGACAAAAAATTGATTTTCCTTGATAATCAGGGTACTTTCCCTGAAAAATCAGGGAAAATCAAGGAAATTCAGGATTTAAAAAAAAACGAAAAACGACCCAGGCGTTTTTTTTTAAAAAAACGTCGTTTTTTTAAGAAAAAACGCCGTCGTTTTTTTGCCCAACCCTGGTGTCACTGGGGGAGTGTTGCTCGACTGGATTGAGTGCAGCAGTGATCCTGTGGGAGTGGGTTGATCTGTGTTGCTCCCAGAAGACCACAGCCAGCTGGATGAGGTTTCACAGATGGGTGCGTTATTGTGTACAACGTTTTGCTGCCAAGTCAAAGCCAAACCCAATCGAAACCCGACCTCGATACCAGCAAAGTGCATACCGGACATTGCTGTATGTAAGCTATCAAACCCAATGACTGACCGCATCCCGCAACCAGCTTCTGCACCATACCTGTTCAAAAAAAACAGAAAGGGAAAACTGATTATATCTGGCGTTCTGGCCCGTACCTGAACGTTTGTGTAGTTGACCTCAATCCATCTGTTCCTGTCCTGTCGCTGGTGTTCGTGCCAGAAGCCAATGGCGTGCATCAATTCATGTACAATTCGTCCCATTGCGTCATCATACCAGCGACCGTTGATGAACTTGGGCTTGACGATACAGTAACCGCCGAGACGCAGCTGTTGACGACGCTCATTCGTGCGACGCCCGATTTTCGATTGACAACTGTAGACGATGGGAGTATGAACATATGGAACGTAATAATTGCGCAAGGAAACAGGCGATTTCCTTCACACAGTGCTGCCAATCAGGGTAAAAAATGTGATGTGACTACACCAAAGTCAGATCCGATCCGATCACGTCCGATCACCAAGTTTGATATCGATTTGATACACCGCTGAAAAAGTAGAAGCCCGATGCTTCTATTATTGTAAAAATGTAGTAACTTTTGTGGTAAGCACTACGTTCTCTGCTATAATAAGTGCTAAGTGAATCATTCATGTTGTGTTTGCTTTTATTCGTGTTGCAATGCAGGGCAGTTTTTTTGCTTTTTCTGGGACATTCACTCAACAGCTCCGGCTGGGCTAGGCATGATTGTGTGTATGCCCTTATGTACATATACAGTACCAGCTGCAACTTTGGGTGAATTCTGCACGTACGCGTTCAGCACGCGTGCGTACGCATGCACGTTTTGACGCCTGCGCGCTCAATTGATAACCGGATTCTGGCTTTTTTACCTACGACGAATTTTACCTTCTTGATCAAACTGAAATCCAAACATTCATCACGTTCCTTCGAATCCCAACTACTAGTTACAGTAACCCCAACCGAAGTCGTCGGCTGATCCTACCCAGAACATCACTAACCCACAATGATTCCACGACAAGAAAAGAATAAATTGATTGCGAACAATTCGCGAATGGCAGTGGATGTTCGCCCTTTCTACAGCCGGACCAATAGACTACAACAGCACCATGGCAAGATGTAAACAGTCCAGCTGAACACAGCCGTGTTGGCCTCTCGAGCAACCTTGGTCGCCCAGAACTTTGAAGCTTCGAGGCAACTTGGAGTAGAGTGACGGGAGCTCACAGATCGAACATAATAGATCGCGCAATGGACCAAGATTTACTGGGGTAGACTCGATCTGGCGCTTAGTGAAATTCAGTGATATTGATTTGCTTTCTTTTGCCCAGCCCAGATTTGTTAGTCGTTCGGTGATACTGTGATTTTCTCAGTGATCCCGTTTGATGATTTATTCTAATTGAAACGCCCAGAATTGAAAACAAAAACAATGTATAACCACCCAGCGGTGCACGCGCAGTGCACGCATACGCACGCGTGCGTACGCGTGCACCGCGTGCACGCCTTTAACCTTTTCAGCACTGTGTACGCGGTGCATGTGGTGCATTCGGTTTCCTATACTTTTGTGTGTGCAGGCGACAAAGGCGTGCATGCGTACGCACGCCTGCTGCACGCGTAAAGACAGAATTCACCCAGAGTTGCAGCTGGTACTGTACGTTTGTGTGTATGATTAACTTATCGTAACGTAACCTTTTGTGCTTTGCTTTCTTGTATAGGCTTGTCCCGATATTCTTTAGTATAGTAAGCTTCTAATTTCGTTGCCTCACGCATTCTTACAGGCGCAGGGAAACTCCCGTTCGAAGTCGAAGCAGGCAACAAGCTCAACACACAGTCAACAAGCCACGGAGCTGGCTCGTGTGCGTTTCGAATGTTTCAGTCACACAAGCTGTGTGTGTCAGCTGCGTGGCCTGTTGACTGTGTGTTGAGCTTGTTGCCTGCTTCGACTTCGAACGGGAGTTTCCCTGCGTCTGTAAGAATGCGCGAGGCAACGAAATTAGAAGTTTACTATAGTAACTGAGGAATAGGACACAGTAACTAAGAACCTAATAACAATACGGTGTGCGAGAATATAAACATGTGACAGCAGCTATAGTATTTCCTTTTTATGCAACGCAAAGAAAACAAACGACCCCACGTTACAACTCAACTCCAGTTTCGGGTCGAGATGTCAGAAAACCAATGAAAGAGATTAAAAATCTGTCCTTGTTAATCCAGGCACGACACTCAGCAGCAAACAAACTGAAATGTTTCATTGACATGCTGGCAGCGCACACGCACAAAGCTCACAGCGAGCATGTGAAACATTGTTGTTGTTAGATTCCACAGGCATACTTTGACACGTTTTTGCCAGCTGCGTGATTGAAGCGAAAAATCTAATCTCGACCTCAACTGGAAGTTCAGTTATAACACGGGGGCTGCTTGTTTCCTTGGACCAAGAAAATCAGGAAACAATATAGTAATTGGCATGTCAGTAAAGTTTGTCAACAAACTTTGTCAGCAAGAATATGCGGCTGTAACACATCAGCAGATAGGTTTTGCTGACATAGTTTTGCCGATAGAAGTAAAAAAAAACGAATGAAACAGAAATTAATACGCGTTGCTTGTGCGAGTCATTTTTATACAATTCCCCAACTTAGGCTTCGGCTTAGGCTCTCACAAACGAGTGGGGGAATATGGGCTTACAAGCCTATGTCTGAGCCTAAAAATAAGTCGGGGAATTGCAAAAAAAGCACAAATATCCACAATCTATGTATGTGTTTTATTGCTTTACATTTGATATTTACTTTTGTCAGCAAGGACGCATCTCAGTAAAACCTATCCAGATCTGTTACAATAACATCATTCCCAGTAGTAGTAGTAGTACTTTATTTTGTTTCAGACACGAAAAGGGTAAAACATCAACGACCGCTCGAGGCGTCATAGTAACGATGAATACCTGCTGTAGGGCCGCTCTCTGACAAACGCGAAAAGCGAAAAGTTCAGCACAACAGCAACTCCTTAATCACGGGCCTAAACCACAGTGATGTTGAAACAAAATGTTTCAGAGGCTGTTTGGCCTGCGCTGTGGATGATGACTTCGCTGAAAAACTTTTCGCTTTTCGCTTTTCGCGTTTGTCAGGGAGCGGTCCTAGGTGATCACAATTTAGCCGGCACAAATTACATAATGAGTTCGGGTACATTTGCATGAATATAATAATGCAATACTAAGTATATTAGTGACGATATTACACAACCGACACACGATAATATTTATACGCCACGCCACAACACGATCTGAACATTATGCAGTTTCGACTTTTCTTTCACATACAGTACACCTACCCGGCTTCCTGGCTGACAAAGTTTGCTGACATGCCAGTTACTGGCAGCCGTCCGCTAGTAGCCTTATGAGATCGTTGCGCATTCAGAGATCTGAATCGCCAAAAAACCTTGTCCTGCGCTCACCCATGTTGCGGTCCGACGATAATATCGACACAGTGACTGTCCTCTGGCACACACGGACGCATTCGGAAACACGACTGACTCTCGATGTGGTGTATGGAGCGACCGATCAGCGCCGTGATACGCTGTTGTTCGGCACTGTGTCAACGGAAATCAGGTTACTCATGTGGTTTTTTTGGTTTCCGTGCAATAATTGAAACTTCGCATTCCGAAGCAGCATCACAAACGCGAAAACCTTTTTTGTGATGTTTGACAGCGCGGAACTCTAACCGACTGGCAAATCAAGACAACGTGTTTCCGCGAGAACAAAATAGATCATTCCGCGACTTTTCTGGCCCGGAAGTTCAGGCTTTTCCTTTTCAGAAGCAGTTTTCAGACCCGGTCAAATCAAGCCCAGCATGTTTGACCAACTTATAGGCTTAGCCTTAGGCTCCAGCCGGGCCTGAATCGACCGGGCCTGAATGGCTGGGTCTGAACCTGTGCCCCGGGACTGAATAGTCGCAGATTGTAGTCCCACAACCGTAATCCGTCGTTGTTCACCTGTTGACTTGTCGCGTGAAGTTGATGTTGTAAGGCATCGTCCTGTTAGGCCATCGAGTTGCTGGCTTCAGTGTTGCCATGTCGCCGTATTCCCTGCAAGGCTTTGTCACTCAAGGAGGCCAAATGAGCAAAGCCGGTTTCATCATGATCACTTCAAGCAAGAGACAAACGCCTAAAAACGAATTGACTAAGCCTAGGCCTAGACCCAAACACAAGCCTAAGCCTGACACCAAAATCAGCCCATGGGCGGGCGTAGGTTATCGGAATCATAAATATTTCCGGATAATTTTTGCGAGAACATTTTGCGGTCGGAAATGTTTTGTGAGTTTGCATGTAAATTATTTCAGTGTTCCGGATTCCGGATCAAACCTAGTAATGTGGTAATTTTGGTATGTTTCGCCCTGCTTTCGAACACAGACCGAGGCGCCCAGGGATCGTCAGTGCGAACGCCTCTGGCAAATTTGCCTCTAAAAAGCATCACTAGCAGATCTTATTTGGCCGCAAATTTGCCAGAGGCGTCGCACTGACTAGCCGGCGGACGGGTATTTGAGCAAAGCACATTTGAGCAAGACCACATTGAGCAAGTTAAAAAGAGCAGGGGCCATAATTTGCAGAACCTAAAAACGAGTAAGCCTAATCCTAAAGCCCAAGCTCAAGCACAAAACTGAGCTTAAGTGTAAGCCTAAGCCTAAACCTTAGCCAATGGAACAAAATAAGAGATCTGCTCTTTTTCACTTGCTCAATGTGGACTTGCCCAAACCTGCGCTGTGCAATCGCACGTCCGACAATCCCTGGCGCCTCGGTCTGTCTGCGAAAGCAGGTCGAAACAAACCAACATTACTGCACTGAGTACATTGCGACTTCACAATGTACACCTCTTGTAGTGGCTCTCCGCCCTCGCTGTGCAAAGAAGTGACGGAGGTCTGTTTATGAGTCTGCAGGCACTGATGATACAGCCCAGCCATCAGATCTGCTGGCGGGGCTTTTTCGAGGCAAATTCGCCAGTTGCCTTAACACTGACGAGACCTGGCTCCTCGGTCTGTCTGCGAAAGCACGGCGAAACAGACCATACTGCACTCATACATCGTGGCTGGGATGTAATATTATTGCGTGCAAACTGAAAGTCTGCCTGAAGCTATTGGAACAAAATAAGGCCTCCCGTTTGGAATGGGTGATTCTGATGATTGATTTTGGCAAAATATTCATGCCTCACCAGCTGGAAGATTATGAGCGTTCCTTTTGATTCGTTCGTGTTCAATGCAATGAAAATATGTAAGCGAGTATTAAATGAATAGAATAAACAGGAAACAATAGCCTATAAACTGACAAACGGTATGTTTGGCTCTGTTCTTTTTCCTCTGCTCTGCTCGAAGTGGTCTTGCTCAAACAGGCTTGTCCAATCGACTTACCACCCCCAAAAAAGGGAGCAACTGTGCCGGCGCACACAGTTGGATTCATAATGCTGTCCACTTCGAACGGTTAACAGGCTTCCGACCGATATAAAGCTCAGTTATACTGTACAAATGAGTACACTAACAAGACAGCGTTAAAAATGTCCTCCAAAAGAAATGAATGTTAAACGCAATTGCAAGTAAGCACTTTGCTGGCACGCTGAGTCGGGGGAGGGGGGCATTTTGGGAAAAGCTAGTCCAGGTTCAAAATTGACTTCCCTTTTTCTCAGGCTTGGGCTTAGGCTTACTAATAGGCTTAGTCTTAGGCTTAGGCCAAACCTTAAGCCAACCCGTGCCTTCTATCGCGAAATCGAAAATTCGCGTCTTCTCTCTGTCAAGGCAACTGGCCAGCTTTTCCCAACATGCTGGGCGGGTTTGACCTGAGGATGACTCGTGCCAGGTCGTGTTTGACTTTGCACATAACATATTTGAATATTTGCTCATTACCCACCATTGTGAGCCAGCAAGCCAATCGCTGGTTGTATAACGCACGCTCGCGTTATTCATTCGCACACGCAGTATTGCATTATAAAAAACTTGTGTCACGCACAAGTCATACCAGTGTCAAAACACGAGTCAAACCCGACCCAGCATGCTGGAAAGGTGCATACCGGCCAATATGGTATTCGAACAGATCAAAACAGGGGGTCTGACCATCACACCACCAGGGTTGGCCTAAAAAAAATTTTATTATCGAACTTATTTTTAATTTTATTAAAAATCACTTTTTTATTCCGGACCCCCAAAAAATTGGTTTCTTGAAGAATGAAATTGCTGAAATCATGTTAATTACGTATGTTTTGAGGGACACAAAAGAGAACGTTTCCACTGACTAGCATGTTTACGTCGATTACCAGCGATCTAGCACCCTTTGGTGATGACTTTGAGAACGTCGAAGGTAACTCTGTGGGCAGATATGACAAAGGGAAGACCAACGTTCTATTTGTGAATTTGGGGATAAATTTGAAGAGAGATAAAGACTTACACCATGCTCATTTTGTGTCACAAAAGCAACAAATACCTAATCCGTACAACTGCAAACAGGCGAGCACCGTGGAGTCTGTCGATAGCTTACGACACGCTCAATAACTGTACAGTATATGGTATGGGGTGTCCTATATTATACATGCAGCGGTTGTTGGGATGTCTGGGAACTGTGTGAGTCCATCACAACACCATTTCAAATTGAAATATAAGCGCCGCAGGAGAATCATGAGCAATAAAACAACCGCCGCCACCACTTTTTTGAGAATCATGAGCAATAAAACGCATTAAAACATGCCTTTTTACCTTTAAAAAGTCAGAAAATGACGAAAAAACTGAAAAGAAACAATAAAAAAGTGGGCTTATACTTTTTAAAATTTTAAAATAAAAAAGTGGGCAGCAATTTTAAAATAAAATTTACAAAATTTTTTTTACTTTTTTTTTAATCCAACCCTGTGCACACCACCCACCGTTCGTGGTCAGACAGTTCACCGAGTCCCCTTTGCCATCCGTCCGTGATCGACAGCAAGTCCTCGGTCATGCGCTCGGTGTCCAAATCGGTGGCCAGCTCTGTGAAGCTAACTCTGATGAACATCAGACACGCACAACTATGTTGTGATGTCAGTCAGAGGTGTCAGTGAAAATTGACGACTGCACGCGAAAACGTTCCTAATCGAAATCGCAATCTGAACACCATAGTGCACATTACAGTATATAGAAATGGGTGCACGAAATGGGTGCATAGAAACTGCCCGCTCTTGTGCAAATCGCGCAACGCACGTCATTTCCCCCTTTACGATTCAGGAAAAGAGTTGATGAATTCCTACATATATGGTCATTGTGCAACCAGTGCCGCTGATTTTTTCCAGCATGAAAGTTGTTCATCTTATGTAGGTCTGGTCAAGGCAACACCAGACTAGAACCGGTCATCAAGTCTGATTTCGGCAAAGAGCTCCTTTATCCCACTTATTTTGAGGCTTTGACATAACATCAAAAATTGCTGATTGACATCACTAACTGACATCACAATACCTGGAAATGCACGAGGGGTGTTGCGAACAACGGCCGCCGCCCTCCTGCTGCACCCTGAATTTACCGAGAACCAACATTTTCCCCCAAGCTTTTTCTTCCTTGATTTTTACCGTGAGGTATGTACGTCAACATTTTCCAAAGTAATAAAACCAGCTGCCCCTCTGAAAAAAATTGCCCTGTGCACATCGGGCTAGCATTCTGGCAAATACATACGTACTGTATGTACTGTACACAAGTATCCGCACCGATAAATAGCAGCGCAGCATCCGTCGCGTGGAATGTTCGTAAATTTGTTCCTAACGGATTCTGCTCCCGTTTGGAATGGGTGATTCTGATGATTGATTTTGGCAAAATATTCATGCGTCACCAGCTGGAAGATTATGAGCCTTCCTTTTGATTCGAGTGTGTTCAAGGCAATGAAAATATGTATGTAAGCGAATATTAAATGAATGGAATAAATGGGAAACACAGTAGCCTAACTGACAAACGGTATGCTTCTAGTTCACCTGAGGGTCCTTCGTCAGAGCCACTGCGTGCAGCGGGGCTGGTGGTTGTTGTCACATTGAAGCATCGGTTGGTCACGTTTCGTACGCAAGCCGCTCGCTGGGGTCGCGCTGAAAACCGAAGAGGCACCCTACATCAGGTCATCAGGAATCGACCCGGGACGGGGAACACCTTAACATTGCGAAATATACTCATATATGTGACGTCTGATCGGATTTATACGTTTATTATCTGTTTGGTGGCAAGACAGTATGTCACGGATGAGGTTTGCTGATGTTTCAAACTACGATTCGGTAGAATATTAGGTCGTTATAGGGTGGCATTTCAAAACGGTGTAACGTTCAGTTGGGTGTAAAGGTCGGTCGAAAGCTCGGTGTGAGAAAGTTCAGTGTAACCTCGGCGTAAGATTGAAACATTGCACGCTGAGCAAGCAGCAGACGCGCGTTTATAAACGAAAGGCCAACTTTGATGGTTTGCTGTGCCAGCGTAAAGCGTTTGTTTGCAACCTGGTTTATTTAAGCTGGTTGCACAAACGTTTTAAAGGAATATTTGTAAGTTACCTAACATTTCGCAAGGCTGTCGAGAAATTGAACATTCATTGACGGCGGTGCCAAAAATTTTGACGCCACTAACTGATCGCAGCACGAAATCAAAACGGCTCGATGAAAAGTTACTAAATTCATACATATCGTTTAAAAACGCTTGTGCAGCCAGCCTAAACAAACAATATTGCAAACAAACGCTTTACGCTTGCACAGCAGACTGTCAAAAGTTGACCTTTTGTTCAGAAGCGAGCATCTGCTGCTTGCTCAGCGTGCAATGTTTCAATCTTACGCCGAGCTTACACTGAACATTCTCAGACCGAGCTTTCCACCGACCTTTACACCCAACTGACCTTTACACCGTTTCGAAAATATCACCCATTGTGCCATACAACTGCTATTAAAGGGCTCGGGACACAACCGAAGGAAGGGTAGCAGGACATAGTGTTACACACCGTTGGAAAGCATTCCGACAGCCTACGTCACGCACAAATTTTAAGCTCCTTGGAGATTCGCTATCTCTTGGTAGAGGGACTTTTCGTTCCAGAAAAAAACTGAATTTTTGCACAAATTGGAACGACCGGTGCAGAAACCCCAAATGAGTTGATGGTCAAGTAACACGTGGATAGGATCACAACAGCTTCGGAATAACTTACCATCACAACTTCAGTCGCTCAAACTATTGCTTCACACGGTGAGGGTGCGCAACGTTCCAAAAATCGGCCTTATTTTTCGATAACATAAGTTTGTCCCTAAATTTTGAGGTCACGCTTAGCACTGCGGAAATAAGAATGCAATGGGGAAATAGAGCATCGTCGAAAGTACCAGAAAATAAGGTTTTTAAAATTTTTTAACTCATGGCTAGCTCCGTGACAGGCCTAAAAATCCATTAAATTGCCGCTAAATTAGGTGGTTACATTCATTGCCAGAATTGTGACACATAAAGGCCACAGATTGTATCGGATCCGAAACAAAAAAATGAGAGAAACGTCTGGTTCAACAACCTATCAAGGTCCGAAGACCCCAAGATCTACAGGTCTGTCGGGGCAGCCATACTAACCTGAATATGATATTCAGCTACAAATGCTTATGGTTAACAGCTATTGTAAATGTGACAGCACCAAACAATGTATCGCGGGAATAGCTTTCGAACAACATATAACAAGCCCCAATAAATTTTTACGCTTTAGGGCAGAGGCTAAAAATTGCTTTTTTGACGATTATGGAATGAACCGTCACGTCACCGTGTGCGATTTCGGAATTTTGACCGTTTCTTGTCCACAGTAAGAGATAGTATGGGCATGTCATATATCGTTCGATAGCTGCTTTGAAGCTAGATCGTTTGATGCTATCAAATGTGCAATGATCTTTAACAGTAACGACTTATGGCCAAGTATCTTATTCAGGCTGGCATGGCTGCAGCAGCCGGACCATGGAGTTTGAAGTCTTGAAACTCGTCTAGATTGTTGGACTGTGCGTTTATCTAACTTTCTCGTTTCCAATGCACTGCAATACGTGGCTTATTTACATCACATTTCCGTCAATGAATGCAACTATGCAGTTTAGGAGCAATTTTTAGGTCTTTTTCGGCCTGTCACGCCGCTATCTAAGTGTTTCCAAATTTAAAAACCTTATTTTCTGGTACTTTCGAAAATGCTCTATTTTTCTATGGCATTTTATTTCAACAAGACGAAGCGCGGCCTCAAAATTTAGAGACAAACTTGTGTTTTCGAAAAATGTAGCCGATTTTTGGAACATTTCGCACCCTCACCGAGTGAAACAATGCTTTGAGCGACTGAAGTTCTCATGATAAAGTTATCCAGAAGCTGTTGTAATCCTACCCACCTGTTACTTGACTTTCAACTCATTTGGGGTTTCGGCACCGGTCGTTTCAAGTTGTAAAAAAATTCACTTTTTTCTGGAACGATAAGTCGCTCTACCAAGAAATAGCGAATCTCTAAGGAGCTTAACGTTTGTGCGTGACATATGCTGTCACAGTGCTTTCCAACGATGTATAACACTGCGCTCTGCTGTCCTTCCTTCGGTTGTGTCCCGAGCCCTTTAACTCACGGGCGGTCAAACATCTGGTCAATTCACAGGGGTTGCCTGTGACGCACGTCACAGCGACCAACAGAACTGGGATCAAATCCGCTAAGCAGTTGTTGCGCATTTGGATGGAAAATGAAATTGGTAACTGAAATCGAATTGCGTGTGAATTTTACACGATGGAGAGTGTCACACGGTACAATATTTGGGATTGGACATACTTGTTTGCAGTTATTTTCAATTGGGAGCCAAAAACATCTCACACGAATTTTTAAACTGAACTTCGCAATCCTAAAACGCGCAGGTAAAGAGTTGAAATTTTTGATTTTTTTGCCGAAGCATGATATGTTTTCCCTGACGTTTTGCTATGCGATGTACAATTGTAAAGCACTGTAATTTACGCCAGGAAAAAACTTGAAACCTGAACGCAAAATTGCAAACATTTTTACTTTGGCATGAGTTTCGAGGAGCCGACGTTTGGTTAAAAATTACCAACCCCCAAAGTGCTGTGCGTGTGTGTGTTTGTGCAATCACTGTGATGTGACGGGTTTACATTAGCAAGAAGATATCCATGATACTTCATGGTTAGAGTTTACGCGGACGCGTAAGTATCCAAGTTGTCGTTTGGAATACGACACGTGAGGGACACGTGAAGTCAAGGGACATAAGTAGACCGGTACTGTGATTGGTCGGTTCCGAAGTCAGAGGATGGCTGACTACAATCTCCGATTGGGTCATTTCGAAGGGGATGTGAAACGCCCGTCGATAATGTCTATTCCGGTGGAACTCGTTCTGTCGTCTAGACCCGACGGAAGGATAGTAACAGCCGTTACGCGTGGTGGTTCTTTGAACACCGAACGGCACGGAACCCGCACCACTCATTGGTATAGTAAATTTCCAAATTTCGCTGCCGCACGGTAAAGTACGCACCATACATAGTTAATGTCAGGTGCTCAACCCGAAATTCAACTTGTGAAACATTCGGACAACCAACCCACACGCAGCTGGCCAACCAGCCAGGCAGCTGCGCGCAATGTTTCAGAACCGCGCATGGTTAGCGTTCGGGTTTATAACTTGACATTAACTATGGGGCGTGTTTTACTATGCGGCAGCGAATTTGGAAATTTACCAGAATAAATCACCAGCGCGGAACGTGACGCATGTGCATTGCTGTCTTTGTCACATCCAAATAATGTTCGTTAGCTTTCCAGCAATTGTTGGGTAATTCACGTTTTTTTAAAACTTCAAACATGAGCCTGTTATACTATACGTGCTTGCAGTGCTTTGGCGTGTGCTAAGCGCACTCGCATTGAAAAGTTTCACTTTCATTTTTACTCGTCAACAAAAGTTGATGGCACATTGCACTTTTATAGCTCGCAAATTTGCAGCTGACGCGCGTTCGAAAATGGTCGGTCGTGTGCAGAAAAACGTTCTCCTCAAATTGTGTCTTCTTTCACACGCGTTTCCAAAACGCACATAAAACCGTACGACCATGTCATGTGCACGTGTTTTTTTACCATACAGTGCCAAATGGTATGTTTTCTTTACAAACAGGCAAGCTAAATGCCCTGTAATGCTGCAAGTGCTTGAAAAGCGAGAACAAATGCATGCCGACAACATAACATGGCCGTCCGGTTTGTTGTGCGGCATCAGGGCAGGGGTTTGGGTTTGACTTTGCTTTGACACGCAGTACAACATACAAGTGCATCACAAGAAGAAAAATGCCTGCGCACAAGGCAGACGTCGATATCAAACCTGGTGATCGGATCGGATCTGACTCGGTAGTCACATCACATCAATGTGATCGAATGTGAATCTAAATTAAATTTAAAGCCTCAGATTAGTACATAATAGGTACCTGCATACTGTGTCTCTTGTATCACGAGAAGGCATAATAACATCATTTGGGGCATCTTAGGTACCAAATACATCCCCAAAGGTGGTTTTGTGAAGAAAATTTTCCGACCCTTGAGAAAAAGTGACAAAAATAACCCCCAAAAAGGCCATTTTTGGACGTTTTAGAACATTTTGTTCCCCCGAATAATTTTAGAAAAATTTTATTTTAATTTTTTTGAAAAACCATTTTTAAAAACAATTTAAAATTTTTTTTAATTTTTTTGGCCAAACCATGTATGTAAGTATAGAAACAGAGTATTGCAGCGTTATGATTAAAGGGTCTCCGCCATATATATGCGCCCGAAACCAATCTCAATGAGACTTGGCACCGTAAGTGGGCTTGGTCCAAAACACTCACGGCCAATAAATTTTTTTCCCATATCAGCTCCCCGTCTGAGCCTGGAGGGCTAAAAGGTAAAAAATTTTGACCCTACCTCAGCACCTTAAAATTAAAATATCGATCTGTTTCGCATATTCTTTGTGTGCAGTTTGTTCACAAATTTTTCATAAACGCCTTGGGTCTAATTTAGAACCATATTCACTTTTTGGCACTACCACAGCTCGCGCTATTTTGGCAAAACCACGGAAATTTTCGAAAAAAAAATTTCCGTTGTATTTTCCGGTCACATAGAAAGCACACAGAGCTTTTATATAAAGTAGCAAGAAAGCCCGTATATCATGCTATTCAGGCGATCAATGACTAATTTTCCACCGCTGATAAGTTTCGACAAAAGCTCGCTCAACTGTGGTGAACCTCAACTTTTTTGCCATTTTCTGTGGATCCCAAGCACACTTCTATCTCATATTTTCCTATTTTAGTAACAATGTACCGAGGTGATATATGGCACGCTAGATAGTAAAAATATAATTGTTGTTAATTATGTGCAAATCTAGGTTGGTCCAGCTGCATCCTTGGAGGTACGAGCAATAAATGAGTTTTACACAAAATTCATAATTTTAGCAAATTTTCGCTTCCGTCATATTTTTAGCGTTCCTACTTTTGTGACGGATTTGTGGCCTTTGCTGTCCGATGAAGCCCCAACGTTGTTGTTGTTCATCGATCAAAATCCAAAATTCTAGTTCTAACGTATCCTGAGAAAAATCATGTTAAGTGAAGGCACCGCAGACGCTGGTCCTGTTGTAAGCCCGGTTGTAGTTCCAAGTCCAACGCATGGACCTCAATTAACACGATTTTTTCTCAAGATACGTTAGAGCTATAATTTTGAATTTTGATCGATAAACAACAATAACGTTTGGGCTTCATCGGACAGCGAAAGCCACAATTCCTACCCAACTGTAGATAGGCTAAAAATATGACGGAAGTGAAAATTTGCTAAAATTATGAATTTTGTTGAAAAGTCATTTATTGCTCGTACCTCCAAGGATGCAGCTGGACCAACCTAGATTTGCACATAATTAACAACAATTATATTTTTACTATCTAGCGTGCCATATATCACCTCGGTACATTGTTACTAAAATAGGAAAATATGAGATAGAAGTGTGCCTGGGATCCACAGAAAATGGCAAAAAAGTTGAGGTTCACCACAGTTGAGCGAGCTTTTGTCGAAACTTATCAGCGGTGGAATATTAGTCATTGATCGCCTGAATAGCATGATACACGGGCTTTCTTGCCTACTTTACATAAAAACTCTGTGTGCTTTCTATGTGACCGGAAAATACAACGGAAAATTTTTTTTTCGAAAATTTCCGTGGTTTTGGCAAAATAGCGCGAGCTGTGGTAGTGCCAAAAAGTGAATATGGTTCTAAATTAGACCCAAGGCGTTTATGAAAAATTTGTGAACAAACTGCACACAAAGAATATGCGAAACAGATTGATATTTTAATTTCAAGGTGCTGAGGTAGGGTCAAAATTTTTTACCTTTTAGCCCTCCTGGCTCAGACAAGGAGCTGATATGGGAAAAAATTTTCTTGGCCGTGAGTGTTTTGGACCAAGCCCACTTACGGTGCCAAGTTTCATTGAGATTGGTTTCGGTCGCGTATATATGGCGGAGCCCCTTTAACGGCGGTTTTACACAATAATAGCGTTCACTTCAGTGGATCAACATGATTACGACCGGTATCCTTCCCCAGCTGAGCATTGGTGCGACGCAAACACACGTGTCGCTCGTGCACTTCTCGACACCAGGTCTTCGAAGTGGTTGGTGAATCTATGCGTTGTGCCTCAAAGGAACCATCAACCGAGCCACTCTGTTGCGACTTTCCTGGCTGAATGTGTAGCTCCATGACCTGAAGGAATCACGAAGAAGTTACTCCATCTGACACGCACTATACTTACAGCATAGTAAGTTTCTAATTTCGGTGCCTCATGAATTTTTGGGGCGCAGCCATGCAAACGCGGGCACGCGTCGCGGGCCAGAAAAATATGTCCCAGACCCGCGCCGCGTTTGCATGGCCGCACTTGCGGGTCGCGGTTGGCGGGTCACTCGAAACATTTATTTGGGTGCAAACACATAAAAATGAACCAATCAGCGTCGAGCCAACGTCGCAGACGTGCCGTAGCACAGCGCTGATTGATTCATTTTTGTGTGTTTGCTGCCAAATAATTGTTTCGAGTGACACGCGACCCGCGCCCGCAAGTGCGGCCATGCAAACGCGGGCGGGTCTTGGACATGGAATATTTTTCTGACCCGCGACCCGCGCCCGCAAGTGCAGCCATGCAAACGCGGGGCGGTTGTTGAACATACAGTAGATTATTTCTCTGATCCGCGCCCGCGTTTGCATGGCCGCGCCGTCACAGACGCAGGGAAACACCCGTTCGAAGTCGAGGCAGCAGGTCCAGGTCATCTCAGGCCCACGACACTTCTCATGCTCCAGTCATATGTCAGCATGGTTGAATATGCAAAGACCCCCTAATGTTTCAATCCAGCCCCATTTTAAAGATTTGTCCATCTGCTCGTATCCAGGCATTCGCTGGTTTTGCACTCCTCGTCACGACATGCCCAACACGATTATGTACTGCTACGGCAAGTTGAGTTCGATTCTGGTGGTGTCCTTTATGGATGCAGTGTTGCCGATGGTGTTTGGTGTGGGCTGGATGGCCATACATTTGGTCATATGCATCTGAATGCCGGCACTACTCGTGCACGAGGTTTGCAAGTCGATTAAAGTTGTTTTGAGCAGAAGGTGTTTCTGAATCGGCGAGACTAAACGGACACCCCAATTATGTACATATAGTTCATGCATTTTATTCCAAAGCCGAGTAAGCAACAATTGCTACACTGCGGATTCGATTGTTGTGCACTCAGGGCATTTCAACTGCGCATCAACCATATTTGACCAGTTTGCGGTTACCACTAATTTCAGGCAAGCAAAGGCGCCGCCATCATGCGCGAGAACTACCGGAGCTGGATGATGGCTGACGAAAGTGTGCGTGTCACGCACCAAATATGGTTTACGTATTGTTTTTTTAGATTAAATCATATTTATTCCGTCAATTCAGACCTAACGGCTGGCGCACGCTTTTTCGGAGCGTCTGCTGATCTCCACCATCGATTTGAGAGGATTCGGTGTGATCACGAAACCTATGATATTCGCTGTGAGTCACAGTCATGCACAGTCTACCTTGTTCATAACCAACATTTAAGGCACCTAGGCGCCTGAATATTTGAACAGCAAGTGAATGTCATATTGGCCCTCAATCTGCACGTATGTATGTATACCGTCCCAAGTCCCACTTCATTTGGTGAATGAAATTTTCGTCCCTGGCGCGATATTGAGGGTAGACTGCAACTGGCTGATACACAGGCCTGCAGAATGCAAAATAAAATCAAATAGCTTTGCAGGTAGCCTCGCTGGCGCTGACCTTCTACACGTTGTTGATTCAATTCATCGAACCGAGTAAACTCGAGCGAAACTTCAACGACACACAGGAACTGATTCGACACGCGCCACTGATTGTCAGACATTGATATCGCAGTGTGTGAACCTCATGAAAATGTGCTGAAACGCTTGCCATCAGTTTAGAAGTAGAAAAATCGCACCAGAACTCTTGACTTTTTGAAGACACACTACCCATCTCAAATTTTAGTACACCCCTATGCAGTGGTGTCGTTGAGAAATCGAAATTTTCCCAGCCAGCCCAGCCCAATTTTCGGGAAATTTCCCATACATACCCCCAAAAATCAAAAATTTCCCATACCAGGGTGAGTTTCTCCAAAAACTCAAAAATTTCCCATACTCGAGGGTGGAGTTTTCAAAAAAATGACCCCAAATATAGTGTTTCCTGTTTTTCTTGGTCCAAGGAAACGCGCGGGCCTGTGTTATAACTGAACTTCTAGTTGAGGTCGAGATTACAATTTCGATTCAATCAGGCAGCTGGCAAAAACGTGTCAAAGTTTGGCTGTGGAATCTAACAACAACAATGTTTCACATGCTAGCTGTGAGTTTAGTGACGAAGTCCAGACGGTGCAACATTTACATTTTATTCCTCCGTTCCAATCCAATACATCCAAACAGTGAAGTTCACAAGCACAGAAACACAGAAAGTAAGCCAGCCGGTTATGTGCAGTCAAAACATCAATCAATATAATAGCGTGGGTAAAGTCAAGCACTGCTGCTAGCTGCACACGCTGTAAACACGTGATACGCATTATTGGGGATTAGTCACCACATCCTCCCCCTCCAGAAAAGACAAAGAAATACTAATT